>JAQFZY010000406.1:0-29442 GCA_034696285.1 Hypogastrura burkilli
CATTCGCCGGAAGTTAAACCACGGCGACGTCAACTGGCCCTGGACATTTCCATACAAATAGCCGGCCGCGCTCGGCATTAGTTAGTCAGTAATCCAATTACTTCTCTTAGCTTCACTCTTAACTCTGAAATACCACTTCTGCACCGAATAAAAGTGATATTCATCACAGTAAAATCCCAACTCGACTTGTGTTTGGGCCCATCATTCCTGCACCCCTAGGCCGTTGACAGTATTTAATCAAATAATTCGACATCAACTATTTTATTTCATGTGATCAAGTAAAAAATGTCCTGTTGGTAACATATGCGTAACAAGAATTAAGTATTACCCCAAAATAGATGAGGAACATTGTATGCAAACTCAATAACATCATGAAAGTTTGCATTAATAATCGGAAGTACATTATATCGCTAGTTATTTTTTCGTTTTTCGAGAAAGTGATTTCTTCATTTTCAAAAAAACTGTTCAAAGTTTTGAAAAATAAGACCTGCAAATATGCTAGTGTGCACATCAATTTAATCTTGTTAACCCTGGGAGTCCTTTTTTAAGCATAATATAAAAATTCCAGAATCCAGAACCAGTGTAATGCGGGTATTCATTTTCTACCTACCCGAAACTCATAATGCCGGTGTGCCCGAAAGTATAGAAGCCGTTTGTGCGCCAATAGTAATGAAAATTTGTATGAATAATACCAGTTGCATTATCTCGCTCGCTCCTTTTGATTTTTCGAAAAATTGATTTCTTCATTCGCAAAAAGAAAGGCAACATTTTGAAGAATTAGTTTACCAAATACGCTATCACGCATCAATTTTATCAGGCTGACCCTGGGAGTATTTTAAGCAAGAAATAAAAATGTCGTCACCAGTCTACTGGAGAATACCCGGGAATCTTATGTTTTACCTACGGCAACAATTATTACTTACGAACTATAAATTACTCTGGATAAACAGTGTCCCAAATAATTGTATTTATTAGTAAGCTGTGCGAATAGCACCTCATGTTTTACAATAGCCCAAAAGAGGATCCAAACGCATACTGCCTAGCATAACAGACTTATGCGGTACTCAGATTGACCCAACTGCTTATGGCAACTGGACGTCTGGATTTTCCACATCGATCCCGAGTAGGGTCGATAGCTCGAGGTCAGGACTCTCTTCGAGGGCTCGAAGTTGCTCCCGAATGTAATGGAGCCGGACCTCCTTAAGCGTCGTATGGATCTCAGCCACTCTGTACTGGCTTCGGGCGGTCTTGAGCTCGGCAGACACTTGGGCCAGTTTAATTGCATTTGTAGTTTGAAGCTCTTCCAAAATCAGATCCGCCTGGAAGAGGTTCCCAAATATAATTTAATGCATGTAGGATTCCCTTCCGGCCAGCATATATATATATGCAGTTCTAGGCGAAACAAGTTACCTCGGCTTCGAGAGCGGCCCCGGGCAAGTCCTTCGGATCTAACGTGAGGGGCTTACGAAACGTAGCAGCAATTGCTGCTGGAATCCCTGTGTCCTCTGCTATTGCCTCCGCTGCTGCTGACTCCAACTGCCTTTCCATTATAGTCGGTTGTCCAAGCGCGTCTTTTCCAGTAATAAATAAATCATCTAGTATTAATGCCCTGGTAGCTGAAATATCACTTGTATTTAATGCTGCCCAAAAATTGAAGACGTTAGGCTGAATCAGAGTTTCGAAACGAGGAAAATCAGATGTTAAGGAAGAATAATACTCAGTTCGGGAATTGAATATGAAACCCGTACAAACACAATAACAATGTGAGTCCAGCATACTTATACGCATATTTCCTCATTTGCATAGGTACCTTATATTCCGCTAAAGTCTATATTTTTTGGGCAACACTAATAATTAGGGATTATGGGTAGTATTAAATCCGAATTTAGAGTATTACTTATATTGCTGGAACAACTTCTAATGGATGCCCCAGTAGTACGGCCTCTAGGGAGAGAATTTCGACCAGCCTGGCCTGACCTCTGCTCCTGCCTGCCTCGGCCCATGTTCTCTCCATTATTGGCTCCAGAGCAAACTAGTAGTCCATTCAAAAAGCAATAAGTTACAATTGTTGTTGTGTTTGAAAATTAGGCAATCGATGCGCTTACGATTAGTGGTAGTACCAGGAGCCTGGCTAGCTTGCTCTCGATTGCGCAGTGGAGCCATAGTTGCCGGTGAAGGTCCTGGAGGGATCGAGCGTGCCATTGCTGTGGAAGGACCAGGCGCGTTCGAGCGTGGCACTTGTGCAAAAGTAGGCGGGGCTTTGAAGCGCGGCATAGCTGAAGAAGTGCTCGGTGCGTTGGAGCGCGGCATAGTTGAAGAAGTGTTCGGTGCGTTGGAGCGCGGCATAGCTGAAGAAGTGCTCGGTGCGTTGGAGCGCGGCATAGTTGAAGAAGTTTTCGGTGCGTTTGAGCGCGGCATAGCTGAAAAAGTGCTTGGTGCGTTGGAGCGCGGCATAGTTGAAGAAGTGCTCAGTGCGTTAGAGCGCAGCGGAGCTGAAAAAGGGCTTGGTGCGTTGTCGCGCGGCATAGTTGAAGAAGTGTTCGGTGCGTTGGAGCGCGACATAGTTGAAAAAGTGCTTGGTGCGTTGGACCGCGGCGGAGCTGATGAAGTATTCGGTGCGTTGGAACGCGGCATAGCCGTGGAAGGACCTGGAAGGCTAGCGCTGGAGGTTGTCGTGGAAGGACGAAGACCTCGGCGCCTCGGCGTTGCAATCGGCCTCGCTTCAATGTTTGTGAGCCGTGCCGCAGAGACCTTGGCTTCATTCATTGGACACTCTAAGAGTTCTTGATCTGGGCGTTCATCTATCAAAGGTGTCGTTGGTTCCTCCGGATCGTATAGCAAGGCGGGATCTTGGAGAGGAGACAAAAAGAACAGAATTACTCAAAGCAAACGACCTGCCCGAATTTTCCAGGCCCAGTGCATGAACGGGCTTGAGACTAACTTACTATTAGTAATTTGTTCTCCCGAGGGCCCTCCAGGTCCGGGATTAAAATACCCCGGTGGTGGAAAGGCTGTAAATTTGAATCTAAAGCCCATTGGGGGCAAGTGCGGAGGCGGAAATGGATTGGGCACTCCATAGTTGAAATGCTGCTGATAGACTCCAGGAGTCTGAGTCGGCGTCGGCCATCCTGGAACAGCGGCAACTTGTTGTGACGGCTTCCATGCTGGAACTTTATCCAGATGTGGCCGAAGTTGCCACACCGGAACATTTGTCTGCTGTTGCGAAGGGCCCCATGCTGGTACCGTATCCATATGTGACTGATCTTGCCATTCTTCACCCCATGCTGGTACCGTATCCATATGTGGCGGATCTTGCCATTCCTTAACATTGGCCCTTTGTTGCGAAGGCTCCCATGTTGGATCCCGGGCCAGATGTGGCGGAAGTGGCCGTGTCGGAATATTGGCCCACTGTTGCGAAGGCTCCCATGCTGGTACCGTATCCAGATGTGGCCGATGCTGCATTTTTTTAGCATTGGCCCACTGTTGCGAAGGCTCCCATGCTGGTACCGTATCCAGATGTGGCGGATGCTGCCTTTTTTTAGCATTGGCCCACTGTTGCGAAGGCTCCCATGCTGGTACCGTATCCAGATATGGCGGATGCTGCCTTTCTCGAACAGTGGTCCACTGTTGCGAACGGTCCCATGCTGGTACCGTATGCAGATGTGGCGGATGCTGCCTTTTTTTAGCATAGGCCCACTGTTGCGAAGGCTCCCATGCTGGTACCGTATCCAGATATGGCGGATGCTGCCTTTCTCGAACAGTGGTCCACTGTTGCGAACGCTCCCATGCTGGTACCGTATCCAGATGTGGCGGATGCTGCCTTTCTCGAACCGTGGTCCACTGTTGCGAAGGCTCCCATTCTGGTATCGTATCCAGATGTGGCGGATGCTGCCTTTCTCGAACCGTGGTCCACTGTTGCGAAGGCTCCCATTCTGGTATCGTATCCAGATGTGGCGGATGCTGCCTTTCTCGAACAGTGGCCCACTCTTGCGAAGGGCCCCATGCTGGTACCGTACTCAGATGTGGCGGATGCTGCCTATCTTGAACACCGTGCCACGGTTGCGAAGGCTCCCATGCTGGAACCGTACCCAGATGTGGCGGATGCTGCCTTTCTTGAATGTTGGGCCACTGCTGCGAAGGCTCCCATGCTGGAACCGTACCCAGATGTGGCGGACGTAGCCATATTGGGACCGTGGCCAAATATGTCGGTGGTAGGCATGGTGGAGCCTGGGGCATCTGGGATTCCGGAAACGGAGGCATCTGTTGCGATGGCCGCCATGCCGGGACAGTGGCCTGATGTGTCGACAGCTGCAAAGTTCGGACCGTGGCCGGTCGTTGTGGCGGCTGCAAATTTCGAACCGTGGCCGGCCGTTGTGGCGGCTGCAAATTTCGAACCGTGGCCGGCCGTTGTGTCGGCTGCAAAGTTCGGACCATGGCCGGCCGTTGTGGTGGCTGCAAAGTTTGGACCGTGGCCGGCCGTTGTGGTGGCTGCAAAGTTTGGATTGTGGCCGGCCGTTGTGGCGACTGTAAAGTTCGGACCGCGGCCGGCCGTTGTGGCGGCTGCAAAGTTCGGACTGTGGCCGGCTGCTGTTGCCTTCGTAATCTTGGATCCGATGACTGCAGTTTCCCGGCGGCCTTAGCTGTCCCTTGAACTGGAGTCCCTGGAGGCTGGACCGGAGTTTTAGCATACGGAGAAGTTCCTTCCCAGTGCTGGTCCCTTCTGTTCTGGCTAACTGTTACCGGGCCATACTGCAGTTCATTTTCGAGCCACTCTTCAGGCTTCTCCCATACGGACGCCTCTGTAGTTACGTTATAGAAATAGTCACGCCCAGACGAGCTTGTGTGTCGCGCCCAATCCCCGACCTTTCCTGTATTCTATAAAGTATTTTAAAAATAGAAAGTTATATTCTTGCAATGCTTAAAATCGTGAAACTGCTCTGAATTCGAAAAGTCGGCTCTATTCTATTAGGGATATAAAACGTTTGAACCTACATGATTGCTTAGTGATGAGTACATGATTTAAATATTAACATTGAAGAAGACGAGGAATTTTCAAACAGCTTAGATTTTAAACTGAGATTTTAAAACTTATCGGAGCTTGAAGCCGCGTGTATTACGGAGTAGAGTTCCACGGGGACAATGTGACAGGTAGCTCCGATAATGTATTAGCAATCAATCATGATATCATGATCATAGCAGGCTTAAACTCATACGTATACGATATATGTTGCGGATTGTTTCGCAAAATAAGACAGTATGCTTACCCGACTACTGGTCAGTTTGAGTAGGTAAAGTCAAACAATAAAAATGTCTTAAAAGTAAGAAATTTAACTTCTTACTAAATTGTTGTTTTAGCAGGATCTTATGCTCATTTCGAGTGCTCATATTTATCCTACAACTACAACGGGATTCGTTAAAATTACTTAAATATCATGATTAAAATATGTGAGGAATATGCGAAACATGTGTAAGGGGCCGTCATTGAAAGGTGTCCCCGAAAAAAATAATTGTACCCCCTCCCTCCCTATATTGCCCGAATTCTACAACCCCGTCCCATAAAAAGACGACCGAATTTACAAGTTTACCCCCTAAAACAAATATTTACGTTTTTTGTGCAAACACAAGCACTTGACGCGACGTTCTTATCTTCGTTTTAGCTCATTGTAATTGTGTAAACTTCATACTTTCAACTTTCAAATTTTAAAATACGTCTATCCGACTTTTCTATTTAGAATAAAGATAAGGTTTGTAAGTTGTGTCTAAAAGGCTTGAAAGGCTAAAACTTAGTTCGCCGAATCTGCGGGATTTATTATTTCGGGACTGTATGTCATTTTTCAACAATATTAAATTCGTTATGATGTGATTAATTTATAATTGTCATTTTATTTATTCAAATTAGCTGTAACTTTTGTTATCCATTTGATTAAAAATATACTTGTTCATTTCTTGCGCTGGTTTAGTTAATTGTATTAAGCCTAGAATTGATTTCATGAGTTGCATCATGTTATTGAATGTGACTTAGAAAACGGGTTCAGTATAATTAAATAGTACAGGAAATTTTATTTTAGACAATTTTCCGTGTATATATTGTATCAATTTATGCAGATTTCTTGCTTTAGCCGTGTATTGTTGTACATTTCTTGTTGTTTTTTTGTTGAAGATGACTTGAAGTGCATATTTAGCGTATTTTGCACTGCATATTTGCTGCATATTTTGACACATTTTCACTGCATATATATTGGTCTTTAAACATATTTTAGACGTAAATTGCATTAAAGCATGAGTATTATTCATAATATGCATGGAAAGCTCAAAATATGCACATATGCAGTTAAACCAGAAAATATACCCAAATATGCAATATAAGACTCCGACTATAAGGTCCTAGGGACCTGATTCGTGGACATCCGGTGTAAAGCTGCGAATAATGTCATGCAGAGAAAATATGCAAATATCCAAGGAGCCGCGTCCTTAATTATAGTACTCTTGTGTACAAGGACAACTAAATTTAATATCCGACATCACAGAATTTTGTATTCGGATAACGTAATTTGAGGGATGCTCCCGGACGTCCGTTTTCAGGAAACCCCCAGGACCCTAAAATTATGATTGGGGGCTACCTTTTAGCAAGTCGGGATTTTAATCCGAAACTTTACATTTACTGAATTATGTAGGGACTCCCAAAGTCAGTAAGTATGCATACTGTCCCATTTCCCAAACAAACTGGGACATATACGTCTACGACTGTTCTTAATGACTAATTGCTCATTGCCACGTAGTATTAAATACTTAGGCAAAGAGTTAAAGGTTCACCCTAAGCTCCATATAATGTCAATGGCTCTTGCTCTAGCTCCCAGGCCTATCCAGTTACATGTTATAAAGTACGAGGAATTGGGGAAGAGTTCATAGTTAAAATAAACAACAGTGTTAGCTAACCAGCTCACGCTTACAGCAATAAAAATGTACTGAATGAAGATGCCATACGCTATGACTTTAATATTCTCCGATATGTGTAACAGTTGCCCGTTATTATGGGAATATATTTTATGCATTAGCTACATAAATATATTCCATTTTCGGACATACGTCACCCAATGGTATAAAATAAATAAGCAAAATGGGAACTAAGATTCATATTTCGCTTCCGTATTTATAAACTTGGAGAAAGTCCTGACTGCCGTCAAGGTTTCCGATCCACGCTTCTTACGAGTATAAGAACAATCTCCAGATCAGTAGCTGCCAGATACCTGGAGTTATGCTTTATGATGTCCTTTCTGAAATCTTTCCCGGCTCTCTAGTAAAGTAATGCTCAACTGCAGATTATGATAAATAATAATTCCGATTCCCTTCTCAGATTCAAATTAGTCAATTGAGTTTCCTTTATTTCATTTAATTCCAACATAACATTCATTCATTTAAATTAATTATTTCATTTAAAAAGGTGGGCAGGGAATTAGGCCGACAAATAAGTATTCCGCGCCACTGCCGACGCGTTAATTGCAGATCAGATCGCCAATGACCCCGACCACGTTCCTTCACTTGGTCGGATCCCCATAAGCATTTGATGATTGTGTACAGATTTGTCTGAAGTGAAGGTTGATTCCTAGGAATATGTCGAAGACCCGTAAAAATAGTACTATTTATAATAGAGCTAAATTAAAAATTCAGAATATTTAAAAAATGTTTAATAATAGGCACGGATATGGATAAAACAGTAATTTATTCTATATTTTCATGATTAATTCAAATTCTTAATCAGAACTAACGAACTAATTACCCTACTCCCCCCAAACGGGGCCCCACCCAAAAGGGGTCAAATGGTAAAGCTTCGAATTTCGAAACCGGACCAACGGTATTCGGTACCCAGTAATAATTTACATTAGTTAGGGGTCAAGTAATTGCTAAAATATCCCACTCCCCTAAACGGGGCATCACCCAAAAGGGGTCAAATTGTAAAACTTCGAATTTCGACACCGGACCAACGGTATTCGGTACCCAGTAATTATTTACATTAGTTAGGGTCAAGTAATTGACAACTTTCCAACCTACAATATTTGACCCCTTTGGGGGGCAGTGCCTTAATTTGACCCCAATTTACGTAATTAATTATCCGGTACCGATTACAGTTGGTCTGGTGTCAAATTTCCAACTTTCAATATTTGACCCCTTTGGGGGGGAGCCGCCGTTGGAGGGGGAGTGCCATAATTAGTCAATTCCTTGACCCTGAATCACGTAACTAATTAACTGGCGGGTTAAACAAAAGGCTTTATGGTAAACTTTGGCAAAATTTATGCTTGTATCGACTACTATATTCGTAGGCATAAAGTGATAAGTCCAACATAAAACAATGCCTACATTTTACGTGTCCAATAATAGTTTGCCTTTTGACCTGCTAATTCCTGAAAGTCTCAAGATTAATAAATAATAAAGAAGTTTGTCCTGGAACCTTCTCGTCCTTCCTCCCGAAGCGGAAGACTCGCCAGGCATGGATGACGGCATGAACAGTGTAGCACAAGAATGGAGAACCCGCAGCTATAGAATGACAGAACGACGAGCCGAAACGAAACTAAGCTAAAGAGGCTTAGCGCAGCAGCTACTGTTCCAGCCGGAACTTATCATAAAAACTTGAACTGTTATATGACTACATACATCTATGGGCACGGGTTTCTGCAAAATCATGTACAGCATACTACAGAATTCAAGGGCCTTTTTATACAAGGCAATTAATTTATTCATTCAAATTCTGAATCAAATCAAATTTATAATAGGCACAAAATACCATTCATAGTCAATGCAATTAATTCATTCGGTAATAATAGGTACGCCAACACAGTTACTTAAGGGGGCTTGCCATGCAATTTTAAAAATTCAGGGACCCCTTCGTTCAGATTCGTATTCAGACTGTATTTCGTCCTCAAACTGGACCTCCTACTCTTCTAATTCGTCCTGGACGGCGGCTCTAGGTCCGTGCCGATGCGGGTCTGGCATTGTGGACAGCATAACCCGCCGGGGCTCAGATGACTCAAAGCAAAGTTCAGCGTCAGCGCCCGTATTTCAAAGACTGAGGGAACGCCTAGGAGTGGAAATGGAGACGAAATAGTTTAATATGAGGATGAAATTTGCGTATTTCCGGACTTAAAAAAAAAATTAGTATGGCTACTTACGAGTGCTCAGGACGGTTCCGGCCATAGATTCCAGCTGGTTCTGGGAGTCGAAGTTGAAGGTCAGGGTAAGCGAAGGCTCCCGCTTTGTCGCAGGTTTACGGATTCTACGCTTTTTGGAAATAACATATTTGATCTCTCCTTGCTCGTTCTGGATACCGTAGACTGTGTAGCTTTCCCAGTACCTGGTTGGGGAAGGAACCGCCTGATCCGACCTCACGACCTGCACTTGTGGGATCATCTTCTCAGGCGGAGAGACAGACGTCAGCTCAGCCGCAGGGCCCACTGCTACACAGAACATGAAGGATCGCAACTATGAGTCAACACATTACAAAATAGGAACTATGGGAATAAACATTTTTGAAATACTTCATTAAGGCGTATCTTGATTACTTACCACTGTCTCGTGCGTCCGCCTCATTAAGTCCAATGTTTGCTGAGGGGTCGATCGAGTCGCTGACCTTCATCCTCTTCAGATTCATCCAATCATAATCGTAGTCTAGATCAGGGTACTTGGGAATGTCAACTACAAGGAATTGGAACGAAATTAAGAAATGAAGGATTAGTTACATGTACATAATGCATTAAGTATAGTGAGCCTAACGTGTCCGGTAGAGTAAGTACTTACGGTACCGTGGTCCCGGCATCCACTTCTGTCGAAGCCCCCTGTACAGATTCCCGTCCTCTCCAATAATGGAAACGGGGAGGAACTGGTGCATGTTCATCAGGATTGACTTCCTCTTCAGCGGTACTGCCAAGGTGTCGCTCGGAGTCCTGGGCCCCTCGCCTAGAAATAAACAAGACGGTTCATGCTAGAATTCATTCAGATCAATCATATAGAATTAACTGAATCACAAGTCACAGCCAGTCGATATAACCTGAAAGCTTGATTCAATTCAAAACGTTTCGTTCAACGGAAATACGTATATATGAGCTAAACATGACTTACTATGTGTTCCCGAATCTCCGCTTTGCTTTGATCCCTCGGCCATCTTGTCAGATGCCTCTGGAGATCGTTCCTTCACGGCAGGGGATTTCTTCTGGCTTGGTCTCCTGCGACCCATCTTTGTCTGCTTTCTGCAAATCAAAGGAATAACAATTAGCTTGTTGGTACCCACTACGGAATTTTTATGTCCGCAACCCACAGGCCGCATTTCTCAACCTACGCCCACCGAAGAAATCATGCCCAATACGAAGGCAGAGTTAGAACATGGGCTATTTTGGATGAGGAGGTCAGTCCCATACGGGCCGGAAATATGCTCCCTAGCAACCGAGATTTTAAACATTCATTGACATTTCTTATAAAACCTTAAGTACTTACATTTTTCTATTCCCCATACCTACGCCAGACCAGCCAGTCAGGACTATGTATAATAATCGCAAAAGTGCTCCGCCGAGGGCTTTGCGTGTCGCCCTATATTCCACACTAAATGACGAATTAGAACCGTGAAACGAATCATTATTAAAAAGTGCTCTCACGGGCTCTAGAGAGTGTGTATTTAAATGCCCCGCCAACTAAACGAATTTGGAACGATTTGAAACATATTAATTAGGTGTGCACCTTATTGCATCCGAAACTAATGTTAACTTAAGTTGACCTTGGATTTCTCGATGGGTCACCTGGGGTTCATGGGTATGTTCGAGCATGATTTACACCACGAATTCGTGATCCGTATCCCCTAACAGTCATTTTGACGTGCCGCATGCTATGGCTATCGATATCCAAAGTTGAATATCAAAAATCGTTCCTAGCACACAACTCCACATGACCTAGAGCATTTGAAACCGATTTTAACTCAAGTTGATCTTGGATGACCCATGTGGGTCATGGCGTCACCGGTAGGCCGGGAAAACGGTTCGTCACATTTATTCATGCTCCTCAAGCCCGTACGACCATTTTGATATATGCCACACGACATGCTTAGGTTGACCCCAGGACATGACCCCCACAGATCAATATAGAAAAACCTGCTTTCAGCAGCTTGGGACCAAAAGGTGAAAGCAGAAGCTAACGAAATTCGGGAAAAGTAACCGTGCAGTGTTTGCATTTGATTAACTAAAGTTGTTCAGGTACGGGAAAATATATTTCTCAGACTCCAGTCTTTCATCTTGCTTCGCGTCCCCCGTCATACGTGAGTTACTTGCAAATGCCATATGATAATGTGCTTCACGTAGTGTATATATTTGAATGGTACTCGATCTAAATCATATACAATGAGTTTATATACACGTGATACTTGCGCTCCGCCGCTTGGCTCTAAGGTTCGAACGATTTTGTACAAATAATTGGATTCAGTTAATTGATTCATATTAATTATATCTTTGGGATTAAGAGTATTTGGCGAGAATATTCAGGTTTTAAAGATTAAAGGGAAAATGACTCTGTCGTCGGTAGTGGAGGAGAGACCTGAAGCTCCCGACTCATGAACTGCGTTTTGTCGATATATAGTTAACTTTGCTAATAGAATGCGGCACTTTGTGATAACGTAACGCCGGAATTAGAATATTCAGGGTTGTTTGTATGGGCTATGGCGAATATAAAAGCGCAAACAAATGCCTTAAGTATTATTGAAAAATGAAAACAAATAAAATCTACTAAGTCCGCTGCTAGGGGCATTTTGTTTTGTGCACTTAACGGGTTCATCCCTTGACCCTACGATTCTGTCCAGAGAACTCGGTCTCTGTATTGATCATAACTATATTTGTGGGCGGAGTTTGGTGGGTTTTTGTTAAGAATTGAGGCCTGGATCCTTATACCGGTGAAAGTTTATTATAATTTTATAATATCTAAAATTACTTACCATATAATGAAAAGAATGCTTACAATTCACAATCGGGCTTCTGCGACTCAGAAACATAAGCTTCCTCCTTGCTGCTTCTTCGGAATTGAAGGGCTGAAAAAGTGGGAACTTGAGGAGAAACTTGTACGTCCGTATGACGTTTCACGGCTAGGTCAGGGATTGGCTGGCTCGTTGGAGGGACCTGCGCCACGATTGGCTGCTCGGCTTAGGCTATGGACCTGGAGAACAGTTATACGTACATGTGACGTCGCCAGTCGCATATACCCACAAAAAAGATATAGGGTCGCGTACCAGGTAAGGTAAGCTGCAGGGGAAAGTTCACACGCTAGATGACGTAGTGCAACTCAGATCTAGTATACACATAAAAAACTGATGGAGGAGTATCAGACTTGGAGAAATTCTCGGGAGCCACGGGAGCATGGGAGAGCTCGCCAGCACAGAGACCTAGGTGTATGTGTTTGGGCCCTATTACAGTCAATCACAATCGAGCGTGCCAGAGGCCCAGAATTCGAATTATTTGAGATTTTGAGATAATAGCGGTCTGATTGGGCTTGTACTGACTGACTGGCTTCGGCGACTCCGAATTTGATTTTGTTGAGACAATAGCGTTCGGATCGGGTTCAAACGGGCACGGCAGTACCGACGGCGCCTAATTCGAATTATTTGAGAGAATATCGACTGGATCGGATTTGCACGGGCCCATTGGTTCCGGTGGCGCAGAATTCAATTTCTTAGAGGCAATAGCGGTCGGATAGGGTTTAGACGGGCCTAATGGTTCTTGCAGCGCCTAATTCTATTTCGTGTAGACAATAGCCGTGGATTTGGCTACGGCTACAATTTGGTTTTCTGTCCATTCCCTCCGGATCTTACGATCCGGGTAACGTGCTAGTATATATGTTACACCCCAACCCCGAAGACGGCCTGTGGGCGCTGAAACGAGCCACAAGCCGAAATGACGCATTTTCGAAATTTGACTGTAGTAACCTAACCTAACCTAACCTAACTTAACCCAGCTTAACCTAAGCTAATCTAGCCCAACCTAACGTGATAGTATCATTATAATTAGATTAGTTTAGGTTACCTCGAAGTTTTCGGGTAATGGTCGGTTGTGAAAAAAGAGCCCATAACTATTTGTGGCTATTTCGGGGTTGGCGTGTAACTTATATATACCTTATATATCCACAGACCAACGATTTTGTGTAAAGTGATGATCCATTCCATAACCGGTTTGCATAAATCATGAGCGCTTTGAAACGGGACTTGATATAATACATGGAATAAATAAAAGGCTAGCTTAGGGGTATCTACTTATATCATGGTGACCAATTCTCAAAGGTGTCAAAGGCACACCGGAGTAATAATACTAGCAATGCTTACTATGAAAAGAGTGAGATTATTACCTGTTCTGAATGCGTTACTTTTTCGATGTAGCGGTGATGGGATTCGACCGTATTTTGCCAATGAGTGCACTTGCTTAAGATAAGACACATTTAGCTTTAAATACTCAATGTACTCTGTACAGATTAAGTTCACATGTGCCTTTAACTTTTTTATAGCTTCGAAACTTTTCACTTTGAGCTGAGCCTTTTCACTTGTCCAAAAGATATTATTATTTAATGAGAGTATACGTTCAGTTGGGGTGTATGTATCGGGAAGGCAAACCAAAAATTTAACCGTATTAAATGTTTGAAAACTTCAACTTATCTCTGGTCTACCTCTTTAAGGTCGATCCCATTTCTGCCAGTCGAGGAGTTTAGGTTTTCTTGACTAAATGTATGCTTCAATACAAGTGAATTCGTCTAGAAGGGCGTTGGGATCTACATTGGGTATCTTCTCATGAACGAATGTTAAAAGGATTTCGATATAAATATTCGAAGCTTATTTACCGTTTGAACAAAATTCAGGAGAATGACTCGAACTCGGTTAATGAGTCCATCCACTGAATTGAATATGATTGAGCGACGTCATAGTACTGATTAACGTCACTATCGAATACCGTCTCATGTATGTGACCCCCATCGACTAATATTTTAAGTTAATGCTTCGCAGGAAGCCCGATAAATCTATTTTATCAAAATACTAAATGGAAGCTTACCTCAAACTCTGTGCCTCGAACTCAGTGTAAGGACACGATATAAAGCTAAAGCATAGTCCTTCGATAGAAAGGGAAAGTGGGTCCGACCTGTTCCGCTACTATTTATAGACTATGGCTAAAGTATGCCAGCTATATTCTTATTTACAAAATAGATACAGCAGATGGCATTCATATGGATTCTTTAAGCTGATTTGTAGGCAAAACTAACTTTCACTCGACTATTTACAAAAAAAGAGCACTTTCCTATGGCATCTGTCAAAGGCGCACAAAAGGTGCACGAGACGAGGGTCTCGAAAGGCGGAAAGTGAGCCTGAAAGGCACACCGTTGGTCACCTTGACTTATATCTTTCTAAACTTGCAAACTTCAGCGACTTTGACGTTGTTCGCACGTATCATATCATGTTACTCTATACATTAGCATACCTTGTGCATTGCTATAACAAAATTTAAGTTACGGATGGAATTTGTTTGGTTGCTTGGTTTTAATATGTAGAACACGTATGAACAATATGGGATGGCTGATGCGTTATTTTAAATCGCTATTTGCAAGCTCTCGTGCCAAAGCGGATTCAGCAACTGATTTTACAAAGATTTTCTTGGGGTCAAAGGTCAACGCCATAATGTCTCTGAGGTCAGGCTAGGGCACAATTCCGCTCTTTGACTACCGCCGCGCGTTACAACAACGGCTTATTAGTTTGGGAGGCCGGTGGTGCTGTGGTTGGTGGTTTTAGGATCTTTGATTGAGACACATGGGACAGAGACGGGTTCATTAAAAGTCACATACAAGACACACAAAAATGCTAATTAACTTATTCAAAAATTAAAATTCCATCTAGGAAGATCGTTAGATTTAGTTTTGAATATCGCACTTAGGATAGAATCTGTATATTACTACACGAGGTGATTATCAGTTGCGACTCGTTATTTTAATAGACACTCGTGATACCCATCTAGGTACCATAATTGGTGACACGGTCATTCGTCATTCGACGTCCTCTTCCTCTTCCTTCTTCGCCCCAACAACCCACCACCGGGGATCCGCTCCACGTCAGACCCGCTACACTTCACATGGTCCTACTAATCCGAACCACCCATAACCACCTTCAGCTTCTCCGGAGTTGGGCATTCCACATTTTACTAACCTAACCATCGGCGCAAAGCTCCAATCGTTCGGCTAGTAGAATGAATTTATCGCTTTTGACATTATAATCTAACATAACTAAGTATATTTAGACTTAGTACAGCCAAAACTAATGAGTAGTATCAGGGTTGCGGATGCCCACGCTAGAGGGGCGGTGTGGTGGTGACGATTAGTAGTTCCGACTTCATCTTCGTCAGCCGTACGTCGTACCCCTCAAGCTAGTTTAGCAGTCTCAGTTAATTAATAATTTCTGGTTTTAATAGAAGGTGACAGTGCGATGGAGGGTCAGCGACAGCTTGGGACGGATGTGGAGGGGCCCGGGGACAAGGTCACGCCCCCAGCGACCTCTTCAGTTTTGCATCAGTGCGAAGGGCCAGTGGGTGTGGGACAGGGCGTGGACGTGGACGGAGGACGAGGAGCTCCTTCAGGTTCTACATCAGCAGTAAGTCCATCAGTAACTCAATATGGAAATGGGAGGCAGGTCCAGGTTGACACAGTGTTGCTGATGTCATGTCATTGTGATTTAATGGGATATTTGTAATTCCATTTGCTTTGAACGGAGTGCGATTT
This sequence comes from Hypogastrura burkilli, assembly GCA_034696285.1. Lineage (NCBI taxonomy): Eukaryota > Metazoa > Arthropoda > Collembola > Poduromorpha > Hypogastruridae > Hypogastrura > Hypogastrura burkilli. Next base: position 15,769 of record JAQFZY010000406.1, read on the forward strand.
TGCCTTCATTTGTCATTGTTCATTGTTCATTACTCAAGCATAAATATGTGATGAACAACTGACAAAATTCGCGGCCATATTGAATCACCTACAATCACACCACGGTGTGATGTAGTCTAGTAGTATTATGATGTCAGTTGTTCATCACAAATCACACCACGGTGTGATTTTACTACGAAAGTGTGAGCTCATTCAACGCGTCATGCTGGAGCACGTTTCAAAAACTTATTTTTATACCAGTATTTATTTTTTAGACTATAAACCTGAAATCGTTGTTTTCTGCTCAATAGATTAGCTTAGAATAGAACTTACATTATGTATTTATTTAATGACCAGGAGCAGGAGGGACTGGGACTGCTGCCCGTGGTTGAAAACGCTGTCATGAAAGCAATCAATTTCGAGTGTGCCAGTTCAGAAATCAAGCCAAATTCGTTTCAAGAGATTTCTTGGAGTGATGTTAAAACTATTGAGAAGGGGAAGGGGGACCACGTACCCATCGAATATTTACCGGTATGTTAACCCGTACATACTGCTTTGCTTAGAAATAGGCAATACTGTGCACGTTATAGCTTTCAAATGAGAAATGTATCCTATTTTAGTAAGTACGGGTTGTATTTTCGTGGTCTCTAAAACGTAGGTTTTGGTAGCTAAGCTAATACAGCTTTTGGCTGATATTGTTTTTGGCAGTCAAAATATAATTTGGACCCAGTTAAAACATAAAAACTAGCATAAATATTATCATGGTTGGAAAATAAAACCCAGTGGGTTTTACCCACGGTTTTATTTCCAGATTTTGGGTTTTATAGGGTTTTATTCCTTTTTAGTTTTTGATGACGCGCTGTACGAAACTGCTTTATACACTAGTAAAATAATACACTCATTCATATTGAGAGCATACCTCACTAACGAAAGAATAAGCCGTTGTAACGGGCGTAGCGAAAAAGCGAGTGTGAAAATGTGTGGCGTCAGAGATTACAGAAATTATGACGTTGACCTGCCGTCTTAGGCACCGCGCCATTCACAAATCATGGTGAAAACTGTTGCTTAATTTGTAATCTGTCCAATGGTTCATTTATTAATTTTGGCCTACATTTAAAGTGTCCACTAATTATACGTTTTTGATCTGTTAATTTCATAAAAGTCTAAAGTACTACTTTTGTCCACTAAATCCTTGGTCAAAAAAGTATTATTAGTGGACACTTTAATATTAACCCTTTAATTATTAGCACTTGAAGCCAGTTAGCCTTGAACCTTGACCTTAGAGTGTACTCCGTTAACTCCATATAACTATGAGAAAATTGATTAATAGCAGCCATTTCGAAATTCACGGTTACATTATATTAACATACGTATATTTAATTACTTACCTATGTACATTTATTTAGTAGTGTTGCGTGTTGCAAATGGAAGAGAATAGATGTGCGGTCTTAAAGCAGAACCGAGCGAGAAGTGCAAAGTTGCATAAAATTGACTTAAAGTTCAAATCTCTTCTACCGCAATTTGCATGTCTACTTGATTGGCGAATTTTGAACCTATGATACAAAAGTCTGTACCCATGTAAATAAGTTGTTAATCATCCATGCATATGCATTAAAGATAAGCCTCTTCAAACTGCACTGACCAGAACCTGCCGTTATCACTGAGGTGAATGCCTTCTTGGGATAAACTGGAAGATTTCTGTAACAGCTACAGACGAAAGTTTAAGTGTAAGGCTTTTAAGAATTGGATATATCATGTGCTACTGTGCGTGCGCTTCTTATTATTTGTAAAAAATAGTCTTATTCTACAATTCGCCACTTCGGATTCGCCAATGTGACCGATTATCTTCTCCTTAAGCATTGTAAACCAATTTTATGTCATGCTAAAAATATGATAGAAATCCGTTTCACGCGATTATAAGAAACTTGGTTAAACCCGATAAAACCCAAAAACCCAATAACCCGTGGGTTAAAAAATGAAACCCGGGTTTTTGCCATCTCTGAATATTATAGAAATTAGTGGAAGTGATCTTTGCAATGTTCATAGTTCATTCGTTCACAAATTCAAACGGAATTTGTTTGACAAAAGCAATTTCCACATATACTTCATGGTAAAATTCAACTTTAATACCTTCCAATGTTACAATATACAATAGGCACAGTAGAATGGGGTGACACATATTTGTATGGATATTTATTTTGCCAAAAAAATTTTGGTTTGAATTTGTGCGAGTGTGTATGAACATTGCGAAAACATTTCCACCAATTTATATAATAGTTCTGCTAATTTGTATGTCTTAGTTGCTCCAATTTATATTCTGACTGCCAACAATTGTATTGACCGAAAGTTATATTTTTCCAAGAAAATATTAAGTCATCCGGAAGTAGGTAAGTGCAGTATAATCTCTAAGTGTCTAATTGATATTTTCCTGGATTTTCTTACAGGACGAGATGTTTTTGAACATTTTAAGCCATCTAGAGCATGGGGACCTCCTCATTGCCCGCCTAGTCTGCAAGTCATGGAACAGAAAGCTCAGCTCCTCCCCAACATTTACCAAGCGGGTCACCTACGTCCTTCGTGCTGACAGCCAGGAGGAAACTATCCTGGAACAAATTGACTGCTCTAAGAAATCCATTCAATGGCGAAGTATAAAAATACAGAATATTTCAAAAACAACTTTGGACGTCATACAGAAGCTCCCTTCCTACCTTGAGGACTCTCTGACAGAGCTCATTTTCCAAGAAGGGGAACTGGCGTGGTCTGTTGTTGAGGCCGCGGCGGAGCGGTTCCCACGCCTTGAGTCCCTCCAACTTCTAAGCACTGACAGGGTCCTTAGCGAGGTTGAGAATTCCAAGCCTAAGACGCCCGCTACGCCCAAGTATGAGGCCTTCAAAGGGCGCCTGAAGAGCCTTCTCATTTCATCGGACTCGGTCCGGAACGTGGAGTTCTACTTGAACCAGCTCCGCGGAGCCAATCGGCTCCGAACCCTTGACCTCGACCTCCAGGTCAGGAAGGGAGAGCTGACTGAGACGCTGGCCGCTCCCTCAAACGCCTTGGTCGTTCCGCGATTTAACATGCCAGAGTCAGAGGACCTAGCAAGGAGCCTCTCTGAAGCCCTTTCGGCCACGGCCAAGACTCTGAAATCATTGGTCATCCGAGGCTACCCGCATAGAGCGCTCTACCCAGTAGTTTTGGACCTGGATCTCGGAGAGCGACTCCATTTGGAAACATTCGTCCTTGATCTGAACAGCTACACTCGGCGAATCCACAGTTTTCGAGAATGCCCTATGCATCATTCAGACCCTTTTTTAAAGTTTCTGAAGACCCAGCCAGGCCTACGGCGGCTCTTTGTCCCGGATTGTATTCTACAGGTAACAATGTAACGCTAATAAAGACACGGATAAGTATAGGTATTACTGTATATTTATACCTTTTTGCACATATTTTCGCATATTTTCCCCTCGTTCCCTAATTTCGCTACTTTTGATTTTATATTTTAAGATGATTTTGGAAGATTTCCTAGAAATGCCGAAAATAAGTGGATCCAAAAATGACAATGTTTTCTTCAGGCAGTTAAAGAGAAAGTTTATCGTTTACCCCACTAAATAACCATGTTTTTATCCCCCCCCCCTCCCCCCGTCTAAAGAATATGTAATTTGCTTAACATATTTGCCCATATCCTGACCTTTTCATGTCGCATATGTCCTGCATATTTCGAGCGTTTTTGGCCGTATATGCGTATATATTTCCTTTATGAAGCAGTGAAACGTTATTTTAGGAATACTAAATAAATACTTGAATACAGGGAACGGATGCGATGAGTCTCCTGAGCGGCTTCCCAGCCCGCCTCCGTTCCGTCACATTCGAAAACGTCCGCATGCTGTCTGCCGAGCTTTTTGATCTGATGGAAAACCTTGAGGAGCTTAAGCTCTATTTTCCGTTAGGGACTCGAGCCAAGTTCATGGAGGCCCTTGGATCCCGGATCTTTCAGAAAGTGACGTCCTTGACAGTAGTGGGTGGGACGGGGAACATTGTTGGGACGATCGTCTCCGCCTTTCCTAACTTGCTGCAGCTCGAGATTGGGGCAGCTTGGGACCGGTACCGCAGCCACCCTCAGGGCCTCTATCCGCCAATTCCCATCGCTCCGTCCCCGGACTTGAATGACCAGGGACTCCAGACACTCATTCGGAGCTTCCCAAGGATCCAGGTAGAGTTATACTAAAGACGACTTATTTTATTAAATCCCGGCAGAATGGGATTGGATGGGATTTTGTTATTTCTCCACAAAGGGACATTAAATCCTACTTTAATTATTGAATTCAGTCACAGTGGAATTTAACGAGATTTAATGGCATATTAAGTTACTTAGCCCACTTTGTCGAAGTAATCCTATAACAGCGGGTGGGACTTAATGGGATTTAATTCGGCGACCCACTTGATCTAAATCCCACCGCAGTGGGAACTAATTAAATCCCATTCAGTCACAATCCCATTAAATCTCAATTATATGAAATCCGAGTAAGTCACAGTCCCATCAACTCCCACCCAACAACCCACTTTGCCGATTCAATCCAATTATAATGGGTGGAATTCAAGAAATCAGGCGGTTGTGTACAGTTGTGTATCCTATCCCACTTTACTTTAATCATAACATCACAGTGAAGATCCGGCTAAATCCCATTAAATCTCACCCGACAACTCTGTCCAGGTCCTTCATCTCTACTCCTCCGACGGATTTACGGATCTGGGGATCTCGGGGGTTGGGCCTGAGGATGCCGGTGACCTCATGGCCTTCTCTACCGTATATTTACAAGATGACTTTGCCAAGACTAAAGTGAACCGGATCGGGGTCCCGCTCTCGGACCTAACAAGTAAGTTGACTCGTTAAAGGCCTGCCTTAACTGATTGAATAGGTAACTCGGTATTACCTATGACTTATTATTAGGCTAGTACTATTTATGTTGAATTATGGCACTTACTTGGGATATTACTTAATTAATTTTGCAATTATTTAAAAAGTTTGTTTTCCTTGAAGAACTGCTGACTCTAACAATTGTTTCAACAAGCTTTAAATGTAGACGTAGGCCTTCTTCCTTCCTTCCTAATCAATATCACAGCGGACTCATTTTACCAGAAAGAAAACTGTTGAGTATTGAACTCGCTTGTAATTTGTAATAACATGTAGTTTATAAATAGTAATTGTTTAAATGGCACCCGGCGCCTCATAATTCACTCGTAAGGCGTCAAGCGCAATTTTCGTACGCAGCTTGTATTTCTCCAAAACTTAACTTTTTTATTTTGTACTCAACAGATCTGAAGGATCTGCATCTGGAGTCGGAGTCGCGCAAGAGCAAAGTCGGGGACGTTGGGGTTGGATACGGCTTGGCATGCAAGAACCTCCGGAAAGTCAGAATCTCCTGCTCCAGCGGAGGCTACAAGGTAAAGTTGACTTATTGTTGGCAGAGATGGAACTTGAGCCCGGTAGTAATCGACTACAAGGATCAAAACATCTATATTTGCTCATTTTAAGTCTACGTTCTCAGTTATACTAATTAGTGAGGTTCCCTTGACACTCGGCTCTTGTTTACGCTTGCAGATGAGCACGTGGGGCTGGGCAGCCCTTCATCTGGCTGAGTCGAACCCGTCCCTGGAGTCCATGACTATTCTAACCGGGGCACCGCTCCCGATCTCGCCTGAAGGCATGCTCCACCTGCAAAAACTCTGTCCCAGACTTCCGCCGCGGAATGTTCAACTCTTGACCGGCCCGAACAGGCTCTGGCTCGGCCTCTCCATCTAATTCTTCGTCACGGGACCCAACAGGTCTCCGGTGGTTTGGCTGGTTGCCCTCCATTTATTTTTTAACTTAATCATTATTTTCCTTATGAGCTCAGGGTGCATAGGTCAACTAGTTTGTCACATTTTGTCTGGTCTTGAGTCATGTTATCATTTCTAATTTCTATAAACTCCAATAAAATTACCTACGTTTTAGCTCTGGGCTCGTGTCAAGCCAAACCAGCGACAGCAGTTTCTTGACCCCCGCGCGTTGGGAGCAAAAAATGATTTCTACACATTCCCCGTGTTTCTTTGAGTAATTGTAATGATTATATTTATTCAAACGTCTCAATAATATATATAATATATATATATATGTATGGGCACAACAAGCGCTAAGTTACGACGCTAGTAATAGTCACGAGCCGTGAGTCGTCTCTTTACTCATTCAACCAGTACAATAAAATGTCTAACAAGTCCCTTAACATTCTATGTAGGTAGGTAGTATAATATTCTTCATCCATATTGTACAATACAGAGTACAATAGACGTCCGCAGGCTTCAGCTTAGACACAGCGGCCTAGGCAGAGCCAACCTACAAATCCCTACCTACTACTTGGTATTACTTTGATTCATGTATTTAAGACCTCTGAACGAGATTTAATTAGCACCTTAATCATCATTAAACGGTAGCCTTGGCTGGTACGAGTCATCGATTCATACTCTAGTCCCTACTTCTACTACCTAAGTCTAGGTACTTATCAGAGTACGGATGCCCTTCCTACAGAGCCATAGTTAGGGAGTTGTACAAAGTTAAGAATGCTAGGAGAGTGACATTCCAAGAAACTAGGTACTAGGTCCTACTTGTGTACACCTCTAGGGGAGTATTGGGTTCCCTCGAATGTATTGTAAAGCATGTTTGCACCTCCTAAAACAGGCTAATTTCATTACCGCGCCGTAATCTCTTCCAATATCATTAATCAAATCAGTAACTGAACGGGTATCTGTAATTCAGAAACAGGTGGGAGGCAGGCCTCCCTGGTACTACATACAAATACAATATTTATGTAGTTTATGTGGGGAAAGAGTTCCAAAAAAACTACGCTCGTACGCCTACCCCTCTCTTAAGTTGTACTTTGTAGTAAAAGTCGAGTGTCAGCCGGTCGGAAGGAGAGTGACACGGTGTGGGGAACGGAAAGTATTGAAGGTTTCGGAAATGTTATTTCTGGTCCACGGAAATGTGAGTTAGTTGCAGGGGAAACAATAGGGAATACTGAACTGCTGCTTCAGGAACATTTTAAAGATAGTCTTGTAAATACTGCCGGAATACTTTTTTCACCTCTCTGTAAAATGTGGGGAATGGTGTGTGGGGAATCTGGTCCGGAACCCAAGAACGAGTTTCAAGGCTATCCAAATCCACACGCGACTTACCTATTCTACCTCATACTAATAGTTAATAGTACGTTATTATTACTTTAATTTCCTTTATTACATTCTTTACTTTAAGTTGTATTTAGGTGTAGCCACGAATTATTGATAGACGATACGAAGAAAGCACAGTGATTGGTTTATGTTATTTTTTTTTTGGGTGTGGGGGGGGGGGAGTCATATCCGCTAAAGGCTGCCTTCTATTATTTTTCTCGTACATTATTGGGCCGGACAGGCCTTTGTCTAGGTAGTGCGTACTCCGGGGGGGGGGGGGGGGGCGGGAGGGGCTAATGAAGGGATGACACGTAGAGTTGTTCCCTCTTTCCAGTCGCTGAGCAGAAAGACACCGGGATCTAGTATATGTAGACTATCGCTGTTGTTGGGGGGAACGGCTAGGGCTAGCAAAACAATAAGATAGACTAGAAAATATCTTCTAAGTAATGAAAAGGATCCATTCCATAAATCCATACAGCCTAGCTCTACGCCTACTCTCAAAATACTGAAACCCAAAGAAGCGGTCCATCAAAATACGATATCTCTACAAATACAAATAGAAATAGAGACAAAATAAAGCCTTTGAGAATGGGTTCCAAAAGGAGCGGACTAAGAACTAAGGTCGAGATCACAACAAGCAGTCAGTTTTTGTGTAGTACAGTAATAGTAAGACTGTGTACTTTCTTCGGCGCTAGAATATAGCTACTGGTGGCTAGAATATAGCCTTCGGCCGATATATGTAGTTTTTGGGAGCCAAAATATAATTCGGAGCAGCTAAAAGATACAAAGTAGGTGAACTATTATAGAAATTGGCGGAAATACATAGGTTTCGTAGTGCTCATGCACACTCCCACAAATTGCACTGCAATTTATAAATAAAATGAAAACAATTTCTTGAAATCCAAACCTTGCAATACAATAAAAAGGTGAGATTGTGTCTGGAAATTGCTTTTTGAATTTGTACGAGTCTGTATGAACGTTGGGAAAACCATTTCCACCAATTTATAAAATAGTTGGTCTAATTTCTATCTTTTAGCTGTGCTCCCAATCGTATTTCGGCTGCCAGAAACTAAATATATCGTCGGAAAGCTCTATTCTAGTGAACATGTAGCGATATTCTGGCGGCCAGGAAAAGTCCTAGCCGGATAATAATAATAATAATCAACTAGTACTAGAGTAAGCTACTGAGTTGTGAATAACCACAGGAGTGAGTGGTTGGCTGGCCTCCTATTATAAGGAGTCTAGGATATTCTGATAGTTTGAACTGGCATCGAAGGAGTTGAGGAAGTCGGTCCCGTCACTCCCGTACCCCGACGGGTCCTCCAGGAGGTCAAAGTTGAACTCACTCTGGCTGCTCAGCATTTCAGTCTTCATGGTGAGATTTTGCTGCTGCTGCTGTTGGTGTTGTTGCTGCTGCTGGAGGGCGTGCTGGTGATGGAGCTGCTGCTGTTGCTGGGCCTGCATGCTTGGGGCCGACTGAATGAGCGTCCCACCGCTCCCAGTACTACTGTTACTAATTGCCATCCCGCCGCCGCTGCTCTTCATTGGGAAGCTGTTCGAGCTCATACACATTGACTGGGACTGGGACATTTTGACGCTCATGGCCTGCTGCTGTTGCTGGGCAGAGTAGGCCGGGACCCCGTTAGCTGACATGTGCTGCTGCGGCTGCTGTTGAGGGAAGCCCATCGGACTTCCGCCCATTGAAACTTGGTTCATTTGCTGCAACTGCTGCTGAGACATCTGCATGCCCATTCCTATAATTCATAAGGTATGCAATCATTAGACGTTCCATTGAGCCCTTCATATTTAACTTGCTTTTTAATGACTTATTATTCTCTTGGCCGCCAAAATATATTTTGGGGAAACTACAACATATCAATTAGGAGAAATATTTTTTTAGAAATTCATTGAGATATTTATCGCAATGCTCACAAGTATAACTTCCAGCATCAAAAACCACAAAAATATAAGCCGTTGTGTCCAGCATCTATATTTGCTAATTTCCCTACTTTGTTTGGGACTACATTCTTTATTATTTGTAGACGACTCGTTTAATATTAGTCCCAATTACCTGGGTGAAAGCCACTAGGGTTTTGATTGGACCGATGGGCCTGACCCTGCTGCATGGCCGCACTGAAGTTCCTATTGAGACTCTGCTCCTGCTGCTGCTGCTGCATGGCCATCCATTCCTGCGGCGGGATCCCGGCCCCGCCCATACTTGACTGCTGTGCCTGCTGGGCCGCCGTCATTCCGTTCATGTGGCCGGGACCGGGATGATAGGAAGACATACGGCGCATGTTCATACTGTTCATGGTCCCTAGCGGCATGTCGGCCCCTTGGGCAGGGCCGATTCGTTGGCCAGGGTGCGGGATCTGGTGCTGCTGCTGATACATGGCGGCGTGCTGCTGTGCCTGGCCCAACCTCTGCTGCTGCTGCTGCTGCTGCTGCTGGGGATTGGTCATCATGACCGGCCTTCCGGGCCCGGAGGAGCCAGGATTAAACCGCGCCATCATGGGTCCCGGATTCGGAGACTGGCCCATTAGGTCTGTCTGTTTCCCGTAGTCGGGCCCAGGGGGCCTCTGCATCCCGCCCATTTGTTGTTGCTGCTGCTGCTGTTGTTGCTGTTGCTGCTGCATGGTTTGACCCCGGAGCTGCTGTCGCATCATCATCCGTTGCTGCAGGTCCAGTTGTGCGGCCCTTGGATTCATCCCGCCCATGTCCACCATACCTGAGGAATACATAGAATAAGCGTTAGAACTGGGTCCAGAGCAGTGAATACTTTTTTTTTACTTTTTACCGGAGTGCTTAGGTGAGATTTAATGGGATTTGCAATGGGATTTAATCGAAAAAATGGGATACACGACTCAAAATCCCGATCAATCTCATTAAGTCACAGTCTCAATACAAACCTACTCCCATCAAGGTATGCTCCTATCAAGTCCAATCAGATCACTCTAATTAAATATATTGAAATCCCATTAAATCACTCTCATTAAATATAATTACTTCCCATTAAATCAGAATCTCGTCGGATCCCATTGAATGTCAGTAAGTCAAAATCCCATTAGATCCCATTCCATTCCCAATAAATCAGAATCCAAAAATATTCCCATTCAATTTCCAATAAATCACAATCCCATTAAATCACACTGAGCCACAATCCCATTCAATCACAATTCTCTAAAATCACGAACCCATCAAATCACAATCCCATTAAATAAGAATCTCGTCAAATCGCGATCAGGCTCAATTCCGTTAAATCTTATTAAATCCCATTAAATCCCAATCCAATTAAGTGACACATCCCTTTAAATGAGAACCCCATGAAATCCCACCCAACAGCCCAGGTTCTCCAGCATATTTCCCATGACCTACCCGTCCCCGGCTGTGACATGCGTGGAGGGACGGCCATCCGGGCCGCCATGGAGCCCTGGATCGGTCCCCCCACATTCGGCGGAGAGACGCCCATCATCCGGCCCATCCCATTCATGCCGGGCAGGGTCGGGGAGACGCCGGTGGCCATCCTGAGATGCTGCTGCGTGAAGTTGATCGTCTGACCCTGGCCCCCATTGGCCCCGGGACTCGGGGACAGATGCTGTCCCGAGGCCCCGTAGGCCGGGTCCCCGGCCCCCTGGCCCTGTCCCGGATGGACCTGCTGCTGGGAGGGTAGGTTCTGGTAGTAGGTCGACATGCTCTGTTGCTGCTGCATGGTCAGGACGCCCGCCGCCTTCAGGTCCCCTCCCGCCTAGGACCCAAACCAAAGAAACTTCAACTCTATTTCGGGAGTTTAATAAGGACCGTAAATGTAGGCGGGTCCCTCGGGCCCGAGGCCGGCCCGGATTATTAGAGCCGCTAAATCCTAGAACAACCACTAAAACCAATGATGGGAACCTCGTTCCCCGTCTCCTGCTCACACTAACTACGGACCCTCATTGTCACTAGAAACCTTTTTAGGGGGTCCCATAGGCCCAACAATACGGCCCAGCTTTTACGGGCTCCCTCACACAAACTTACTCTAGGACGTTAGGGTGAGTCCGAATCCAAGAAACGTAATTAAGCCCAGCCTTCCCAAACCAAACACAACGTTAGGAGGGCCTAAAACAATAGGAACCTACCCATAAAGGTTATTGGGAGAGTCAGGCATCTCTGAGCCTGCTCTCAATTTTAAAGGCCTGTCCCACTCAGTCATTCCGTAAATTATGGGACGAATTAGAATTTAATACATAATTTCCGTGGCCCCAGGGCATGGGTTCCCCAAGGGGCTTCTTCATCGTACCAACTTTTACATTTTCAAATGCCTTCTCACATCAGATGAGCGTAGAGATCGAGGCTCGTACTACAGTATGCACTTATATGTGTAACAATGTGTAAGTTCGTACTCTCTGCTCCGCACAATGCCGCGTACTCTACTCGGCTCTGACCCAGAAAGGAGCACGGGCTGCTGTGATAATGTAAAGTAATCAGGTCGTTATTACTAAGTTTAGTAGGCTCGACTATTCTCTAGCCCTCGTTATTGGAAGGTGGGAAAGTTTAGGATGGAGGTAAAACGTACTCACGTTCTCATCCAATATATTTAGTAGAATATGTCTCTAAGGCTGACTTTCGTAAATAATTCCACATGGCCGTAACTTCCATGCCTAGTTTGAGGTAAACAACGTTCAAATCAAGTGCAGAGAGGCTCTAAGCTAACTGGACTAAACTAGACTGATCAACAAGAATTTAGAGTGCCTTGGCTGGAGCCTCAGAGATCCCATGCACAATTAATGGAGGTCCAACTGATTAACATGGAAAATGAATTAGGAATAAGTTTTAGTTTCCAAAGTGTCCGAGGTCCATCTCCACTAAATTACGATCCTGGCCAATATTTAGGCATTCTGGTCCCCAATAATCAAAGGACTCCCGAGTCCCCATTAAAATATAGCTGAGCCTAACTAACTGTTCCTTGCCTTTTGTCCGTTCCCGTTCTGGACTCAAAGAGAGGCATAGGAGCAGCTCAGAATATGAAATCATCCCCCTCCCTTCCCAAAACCTCCCTCAAGCCTCAACAATACAATAAGAAGGGAGTTTAGTTGGGAACAAGTCAAAGGACCACATTTGTTATTTTGTCCTCAGTTGAACCTGGCTAAGAAATAGAGCCCCAGCCGAGGCCAAGCTAACCCCCCCAATAATTGGCGAGAGGAAACTGAAAACAATGGGAATGGGAGCCATCATGCACTGATTAGTTTACACAGACAGGCAGAGTCTCGACTCTCACAACTGTAATACACTACATTTATTTAATACTGGGCTAATAAGTTCGAGAACAAATATTTGCACTACAAAAATTAGGTTTATATTCCGATGAATTTAAAAGTTTCTCCGGCACTTAAAATATAAGTTCTGAAGTGTTAGAGTACAATTATTCGTACATATAGTAGGCTCTGAACGTGACATTTGACATGAAGTGGAGCCCGGGTTTCGTGGCGGATATATAAGGTATACATAAGTTAGCCGGTGTCAATCTTTATGGTTGATAGTACGGGGCTCGGGCTAATAAATGGGACATCTGGCTCCCGAATTCATGGTTTTTCCGGAATGGGGTGGGATGGCCGGTGTACACATTATATATAGTAGGCCGGGTAATAGTCCAATACTACTCATCCAGTCAACAGCACAAGTAGACCAGGCAGAAATTATGGACTCTATTATTATTATTGGATTGGGCTGGGAGGGCAGGGATTTGGATCATTGGGATCGGGCTTCTATCTGGACAGAGGGCCCGGGTTCGGCTGGATTCGAAAGCTCTTACACCCTCCGTAACATATTTCATTGTACTTACTTATTATTGGCACTCTGACTTCTGGCATGTAAACAAAGTCGGATTCTCGCCAAGGATATTACATTTATTTGTCATTAACGTTAAACAACGTTAGGTTTGTAGGTTAGTTTATCCAAGACGATAGGTTACGGTTGGTTAGGCTACGTAAAACAAAGTTAGTTTAGAGTCTAAGTTGAAGACAACGTTAGGTTAGCCTAGGTAAGACAATGTTAGGTTAGGTCTGACTCGTCTGCGTTCTACATATGTACGATAACGTTATCTTTGGTTTGGCTTTAGACCGTATGGACAACGTTAGGTTAGGTTGAGTTAGTCGGCATAAGACAATGTTCGTTAGGTTAGGTTGATTCTGTCTACATAATACAACGTTAGGTTAGGTTGGGCCTGTATACATAATACAACGTTAGGTTAGGTTGATCCTGTCTACATAATACAACGTTGGTTAAGTTGGTCCTGTCTAATAATACAACGTTAGGTTAGGTTGGGCCAGTCTACATAATACGTTAAGTTAGGTTGGACATGTCTAGACAAGACAACGGTAGGTTAGGTTGGGCCTGTCTACATAATACGTTAAGTTAGGTTGGACATGTCTAGACAAGACAACGTTAGGTTAGGTTGGACATGTCTAGACAAGACAACGTTAGGTTAGGTTGGACATGTCTAGACAAGACAACGTTAGGTTAGGT
>JAQFZY010000407.1:0-29388 GCA_034696285.1 Hypogastrura burkilli
CAGGTCAGGTTTCTTTCCCACGTTCCCGGAGTTCCATAGTGGACCCGGGAAGCCAGATGCGGAAGGCGACGGGAGATGTTGATGGGCGGAGAGAGACGGACTGGGGCAGAGGTTTGGAAGATCTCGAACGGAGGACACATACGCGAGGAGCTTTTCACCTTTTTTCGGGTCCAGTCCTTAGAGTCCGGAGTTCATTCTGACGAATAAACAGTTGAGACTTTATATGCGCCATCCTGACCTGAGTACTGCATCCTTGATTTATCCATACACCCTGGCACCATCACATGGTGTCAGAAGTGGGATTCCGCAATTTTGATAAGTCGGGATCCGAACCCGGTTTGCCAGGGCGACAGTGAGAAACAATAGCGGCCCAGTGTGACCTCGACACTAATGTCCTTCTGTAGTTCAGAGGCCCTACTCCCATTTGTTCAGGATCCCGCCCGTAACCGCCTGCCGATCCCTGAACTGGTACCGTCAACAGGCTACACTGTTGTTTGCACGTACCACATACGAAAGGAGCCGACGTACGCAGTACGAGTTGGCCTCGGTGTTTCCTTAGTCCTTCCACAAAACACTTTTGCGAGACTAAGCCACAGAGATTTGAGGCACCGCAAGTGGGTTGCGGTGCCTCAAATCTCTGTGACTGAGACCTACTTCTACAGCCGAGACTTAGTGCCAATTTTTGTCCTAGTGTCAAACAATAGTGACTCCCTGCTCCAGATTCAGGCCGGGGATAAAATCGCAAAAATAAACTTTATCGACGTCGACCCCGGACGGGACCCAACCTGCAGTGGGCCTCTAAACTGCCCTACGGATCTTCATTAGCGGCTCCATCGAAGTGATTTACGTGTATTCATGTTCCTCACCTGAACCCGATTGGGATTGGTAACAAACTTATTATCCACATCTGTAATAACACAGGGACGTGGGGCGGCGGATTCACTGCCCCATTAACGTTGGCCCCAGCCCAAGGCTGCATACAGAGGCTTTACCACAAGACAATAAGGCACAGTTCAGTTTGTGGGAGTAGAGCCGAACATAATTGTCGCGAATTTAATTGCCCAAGTCTCACATTGGCGTAGCGGCCCACCTATACGCTACGAAGCCCTTAGTACCAGTCAGTGTCAGTGGCAGCTGCCGATCTTGGTGCATCCGTTCACATGCCAAGGATCGGCTGTGATTTGTCCGGCGGCAGCTGGCTAAGTGTCGAGCCAATCATTGCTCGTGAATTAGCTCAGAAACATTGAAGTGCACGTGTATGACCTTTAGTGCTTCAAATTAATAAAAAGTGACTTGAACTGTTACCCCTTTTAAAATGGTCTGTCCCACAAGGTCCGCCCCTACCCCATCTCCTTCAACCTCGCGCGTTGGGGCACGACCCACTAGGCAAGTCCCTACAGCAGAACCCAGAACCGCTGGAAACCGCCGCCGTCCCCGCGCCCCTACTCCACGCGCCTCTCGCATGCAACCGAGACGCCCAGTTGTTCCAGCCCCGGCGCCTGTCATCCACCCAAAGGCCCCGGTGGCTCGTCCCCGTCCTCAGCCCTTGACATCACTTCCTGTGATCAGTTCTGCCTCGGGCTCTACCCCTGCCGCCAGTCCCTTCGCCGCGGGTTCCACCGCCGGCATGGCGCCCCCCGCGTCCAACGAGTTGATGTCGCCTGCCGTTGCCTCCTCTCGAAGCTCGCGCATTGGCTCCCAAACGGCAACCTCGGCACCCATTAACTTCGTCTACGCACCGACCTTGCCGCCATTCACGACCCTTAAAGGTCAAGACCCCCGCGTATTTCTCAACAAATATGAGAAGAGGATGGGAAAAAGCGACGACACGTATCTGGTAGAAGATTTCTACCACTACTTGGACGGCGCAGCAGGTGACTGGTTCATTGATCTACAAGAAGAGTTAAAAGATGAACCTGTAGTTGACGAGGGTCAACAATCAAACAAATGGCTCGAACTCTCTTGTGAGGAACTCAAAGTTCTTTTTGAGACCGACTTCGCCGAGGACACCGAGCGGGACTTCTTTTCCTGTAACCAACGGGACGGTGAGACCGGGTTAACATGTTGTACCGCCGCTCGAAGCTGACCTTTAACGAAAAGGCATTGAGCAACTTCATCCTTCTGCATCTTGGCGAACTATTCAGAGAGAAATTGCACGGAAAGAAGTTCGACTCACTCGCAAAACTAAAAATCGCAATTGAGTGACTGGACTGGTCGATCGGCTGACTCTGGACCTCCAAATCAAGAACAGCGAGAGAAGGCGGGCTACAGTCGCTCTTATCTTGGATCAGGATGAAGAGGAACCACCCGCCCTGCCGCCGCCTCCGCCTCCCCCTCCGCCCAACCTGGATGTGCCTCAAAGCGGATCGGAGTGCGAGAGCCGGCTCGCCGCTCTACAGCAGTATTTTCCTGCACCGACTCCACCACCAGCTAGAAACCCGATCTCTACCATTCGTCAAGAACTGCAAGCGCAGATTTCTGCCCTTCTGCAGACTCTCCAGCCTCCTCCCAAAGAGGCTCAGCGCGACCCACCGGCTCAACCCACAGGGATGGGTTGATGGCTTAACGGCGGATCCAACCGCGGCTTCTTCCGAGGCGGGAACCGAGGCGGTTGCGGCTGTCGTCAAAGGAATGGCTTCGGAAACGGCCCCAGAGGAGATTATCGTAGCCGCGGTGGCTACAAGCAACGAGAGCGATTTTATGGTAAATGCTACAACTGCGACCGAATTGGGCACCGGGCCCTTGACTGCAACTCCCCAAGTGTGCGACCACGACAGGACGCCAACGTTGAACCGCTCGGACGACTTCTCCCACTGATGGGAAACTCAACCGGACAGTAGCCCCCGAGGACGGACACTGTCTTCAGGTCAAGTCCTCTCTTATTGCTCTTAATACATGCAATTATTATACCGTCCAGGCGTTGTCAGAACGCGCGGGTCAACAAATATTTTGTAAACCTACTGTAATTAATATCGAAAGAGAAATTTTAATCGACACGGGAGCAGGGTGCTCCCTGCTCGACGCCACGGGCGAATCTAACGTCTTACCGCTCGACGGCAATTATAAAGTTTCCACAGTTACCGGAAAACCTGTCTCGGTATGCGGTATGAAAAAATTAAATATCCGGTTCTGCGAGCTAGAACTTTCTCATACCGTCCTACTCACACGAGCTATTCCGAAGGGAATGCTCCTCCTAGGGAATGAAGTCTTAGGCGGGAAAGTCTGGGCAATTAATTTGTGGGTCCCCTTGTTAAAAGTTGTTGGTTCCCGAGATGTTATCGGGTATTATAAAGGAGCGACCCGACAACCCATGTCCGAAAGTCAGAATTTTAACCATCGAACGGTCGCTAATATCACCACCGCGTCTTTCAATTTGGAATCCGCCACTCGTGAGCCGGTACGGCCCGACGAGGTAGACCCAGATCCTAGGTCTGAGGTATTTCGCGTACTAGTAGGTCGGTACGACGAGCACCCTGATCAAGTTCTCGCCCTCGAAGGACGGCGTACGCCTCACCTTAACATCAGAGAGCCAGCGGTTGGTCACTGTGACCAGAGAAATTATGTACCCGCCGGAAGCCTATTGGTTCCTGGAGTGGTGGATTGTACAAATGTATGTCATGTACGTAGCCAGTTGTTTCTTCTTTTAGCAGAAGTATCAGCCAAGGACTCTTGTATTGGCCAGGCGGAAGACCCGGGTGGATGTCCGACACATTATTTGGTAGATTCTGAGGCAGAGAACTCAGATCATGATGAAATAGAGAGCCATGGAGACCCGTACGAGGCAGGCTCCGAAACAGAATCAGACAGCGATATTAGCGACACGGCATGGCTCCATTTTGACATTTCCTACATTGGCACAATTGGAAATAAAACCCCAGCTGCTCATGTCCGAGTAAGCGATTGTATTACGCTGGAGCCTAACTCCATGCAACTTCCCTATCCTTCCCACATTGCTGGACACATCAATTGATAAATGGCTATTCCAGCCCCTCAACTGCGTCGAGTTCAAATATGGAATATCCGTCCAGCCCACACTGATATCGCAGAACACCTTATATCTGGTCGTATGTAATATAACAGAAAATCCCGTATCCTTGTGTCATGGATTGCGACTAGGCAATCTCGAGCCCATTGATAAAGTCGACGCTGACCTCACAAACAGCGCCGTTAATGTCGAGCCGCAGAGAGAACAGCCTTCCGCCGTACGGCAGTTTGATCCCTCGCTTTTTGATATTAACCAGGATACGTCGGAGACAGAGAGGCGCGACCTCCTCGAAATATTTAGTTCATGCAATGACGTATTCGCAATAAATAATTCTGAGCTTGGCTGTACAGACCTCGTGCAGCACAGTATTGATGCTGGGGACCATTATCCTATTACACAAAGATTGTTGAATAGACATTCGCAAGAGGAACGAGATATTATTGCCAACCAAGTTAAAGAAATGCTACAATGTGGAGTAATTAAACAATGTTACTCCCTGTGGGCGGCAAACATAGTCTTAAGCAAAAAGAAAGCCGTGAAATGGCGTTTCTGTACCGATTTTCGAGCACTGAACAAGGTCACGGCCATTCTAATTATATTCCATACCACGCATCTCAGACGTACTTGACACTTTTTCTGGAAGTTAATACTTTAGCCCTCTGGACTACCTTTCGGGATTTTGGCAAATTAAAATTGCCACGCATGATGGTTCAGATCTAAAAACAAGCTTCCACACACAAGGCGGTAGTTACTGTTACACGCGTCTCGCCTTTGGCCTGGTCTGTGCCCCTTTTGAATACTGTAACTTCATGGACAAGATGTTCGGCGACATCAGCTCTGAGGTGGCTAATTATATGGACGATTGCGTTCCTCACGGACCAACTATCGCTCTCCATAACTAGCGTTAATTTAAAGTATTGGCCCGAACACGCGCCGCCGGGCTGATAATAAAGGTAGGGAAATGTCGCTTCTTGTATACGGAGATCAAATACTTGGGATTCGTGGTCAATGGTACGGGCCTGCGACCTGACCCGGACAAAGTCTAAAGCATAGTCCAATTGCCCCAACCCCAAACTTTAACTCAATTGCGGTCGTTCATGGGGATGGTTAACTTCTACAAGCGCTTCTTACACCAACTCTCATTTATTGCTAAACCGCTTTACGACCTAACAAAAACTACAAAGCCGCGCGTATTCTGGGGCGAGGCACATACCACAGCTTTTGACACAATCAAAAAGATGATCAATGACGCGGTCACACTCGTCCATTTCGATGGGAATCTTGAGACCGAAATAGAATGCGACGCATGTGAATATGGGGTGGCCGGAACTCTTTTGCAGATCCACGAAGAAGCCTCCGCTTCGGGCATTATAAAGCGTGTCCCTAAACCCATCTTGTTTGCAAGCAAAACTCTGAGTCAATCCGAGCAAAAATGGAGTAACACAGAACGGGAGGCGTTAGCTCTCATATTCTCCCTCAAAGTTTTCAGGCCGTACATTGCTTTGCGCAGATTTATAGTCCGGACGGACCACCTAGGCTGTACGTACTTCAAAGGCCTCAAAAACCATATTTCTAATAAAATAGGCTGCTGGGGTATTTTCCTTAAAGACTTTAATTGTGAAATTATTCACAAGCCAGGCAAGGCTAATGTGATCGCCGACGCGCTGTCCCGTAACCCTTTGAAAAGCCCCTTGACGCCGATGAGAACCTCGATATTCCCACCTTTGCCATTTAGGTAAAAGATGATACCTGTGACCTTGAGACAGATCTGTATAACGATGCAATACGTCAATCAAACACATACATCTACGCGCACCAACTTTAAGATGACTAGTGCAAAGATTTCGTTGTTGATCTTGACGACCTGCCCGGGTACTTTATGTACGAAGGGCTCTTATGTAAATTAGCCGACGGGAAACTGCCACGCGTGGCCTTACCATTAACGTTGCGGGGAACAATAATAGAAATGTACCATAACAGCCGCTTTTCCGGGCACCTTGGACGCCTTTAGACAACCGAGACGATAAAGTCACAATTTTATTGGCCCGGAATGGACAAAGACATAGAACAGTACGTGAAAAACTGCGTTTAGTGTAAAGTACATAAAGCACCGTTACAGAAAAAGCACGGCCTTCTAAAACCCATCGACCCGCAACGCTCAAATGACCCTATTGCACCGGGCTCATTTTTGTATGTCGACCTCCTCGGCCCTTTTCCCATTTCTGAGGAAGGGAACAGGATGACCATAATTGTAACGTGTCTGTTTTCGAGATACGTTATCGTCGGTGCTATCCGAGACGCTACCGCTTCTGAGGTTGCTAAATTCTTGGTGGACCGTGTTCTGTGCATTTTCAGTATATTTAGGATTCTTTTATCAGACAACGGCAAATGCTTCAGAGCACAATTAATGAAAGAACTAGCAAAACTTCTGGGCTACAAACAAATATTCACCACCCTTTACAGTTCAAAATATAAATGGGCTTACGGAGAGGTTCAATAAAACATTGGCGGCAAAATTGTCTTCTACAATGGGAGAGACAACACTCCAAAATTGGGACCAGAACATCTCGTCCGCCATTTTCGCGCAAAATACGTCAATTCACTCGACGCTGAAAGAGTTGCCATTTTTTCTTATGTTCAAGCGTGACCCAATTTTGCCCCAATACGCTGCCCTGAATTTACCAACTCCATCTCTAGCCGCCGATACTATGGCGTGTCGCGTCGATGCCGCGATTAAAGAGTCTAGAGCTAATTTACTCCAAAGCCAGAAACAAGCCAAAGACCGATTTGATCAAGGGCGGAAGCCAAGCCAGAAGCCAATACTTTCTAAGCTAGGCGACCTGACGTACGTCATCGAAATTATAGGCGACATTAAGTCGCGCATAACCGTCGGCGCCAGAAACCTAAAACTTTTTTCTCGCCCTACGCCCGAACCTAACGACGAAACTTTACTTGCGGCCGAAACAGCAGCTAACGGCACTATGAAATCACAGGGATCTCAAACTGAACCCCAACAGGTGAATCCAGAAAACCCTGTATCAGGTCTGAATGGTACGAGCACGTCAGTGTTTCGTTCTCCGATCTTGACGTCTTCAATTCAGGTCTCTACCGCGGAAGCGGTGGAAGTTTGTTTCGTTCCTGGCCCTCCACAGATTCCAATCGGAACCCTGCGGCAGGACCAGATGGTACGAGCAGCGGACCGTTTCGCTCCCACCACAAACCATTTCCCAGCAAACCGAGCTTCTCACTACCCGCAAAGACTACATCGACGGCCACCGCGCCTCAACCATTACTACTACTAGACTATTGCGTCCTAACACTTACTACCTGTACCATAACAAAATTATTACTATTACTATCTTTCAAAGAAACATCCGCTACCTCCGCGTGTTTTAATTTATTCTAGGTGTCGTGATCCCCGGCGACGGGCGCAACTATCGTCACTCAAGTCAGAGCTCCCTCTCTTGAAAGAACTTTGTTCCGACCGTCGTCCGGAATTCACGACACACTACTAGACGCCATTCAAAGTTTACTTTTTTTCTACTATTTTTAATCCAGAATTTCTATTAAGAAAAAAACGAAAGAATTTCGAAATGTATTAGCGGTTCACACCACTTTACCGTCAATTGCCGTAAATATTTATCATTGCGTAGATAATTCAATTGATTTTAAGAATTAAACTTATTTCCTCTCTATTATTGAAATACAGTAACACCAGATGCAATTTTATTATCTCGAACAGAGGCATTTCAGTAATTTACAAAGCGACACACACTGCATGCACATAAACTCCATACTACTCATAAACTTCATAAACTAGTTCATGTACCAGCGCCTAAATGCGGTTCCTTCACCTTCCATCTTTCAAATCATTTGGTACAATACTACTACTACTGCTAGAAACCATTCTGAAACTAATGGAAAGGCTTCTAGCTTAATAGAAATAAACCATCAACTTCAAACAAGACCTCGTATAACAAAAAGGACACCCAACCTCCCGCGGTCCGTTTTCATAAGTGAGACATCTCACAGAGACCATTTACTCTTGTCATTCAATCAATCGGCTCTACCGTCATAGCCATTTTTCCAAGTTGACATTCAATACTGACCCTTCAATTTTTATAACAACGACTTTAATTTTGACTTCTACGACTGCGATGGCCGACAGACATATCATAGACATTCGGCATATAGTTGGCTACTTTTCCAGATACTCACAGCAAACTAGCCCAGCCAAACAGGGGGCTACGGGTCTTATCGGCTCAAGTAATAGGACTTATGCTTATTACTAAACGCAGAGTCTCGTCTCGAGTACCTAACCCGAGAACCTTCTAAATTACCGTAAAGAAACTCTAGAGCAGAAGGCTCGGATATAATACCTACCATACCGCCCCTCACACTCCGTTTTAACTCGGGTTCCCTTCCTGCTCGGGGAACATTTAAGATTCTTGCCCAGAGACTACACACGAAGCCAGATGTGGATTGTTTCTTACGAAAAGTTTACTTTTGCATTAGTTTACGAGAGAGCAATGACAAAAAAATGCATCTACGTAATTTCCAAAACCGCCGGCGTATTTATTTCCTTCCTTATCTAAATCCAGTTACAGCCGCCCTGTATAACTGCTCACAATTAAACTCCAATTCATATTATTATTACACCTCCACATAATTGCCTTATAAAATTACGTCACAAAAAGTATGCCATACGTGCATATAAACACAACTCACTAGCGTCTCTTAGCTACGTGTTAGACCAATACTGCTCGTGCAACCGTGCCGGATGTACGGTTTGAACGTGACGCCGGAGGCGGCCACCTAACATCTTGCCACAAATCGGACATAGCACTTTGGGTCGTTTTCGCCGACGCTCCCCGTCCTCGTTCCGGTTTTTTTGCCCCTTGTCTCGTGGCGCACTGGTCTTCTTTCCACTGTTCCGGGTTCGTTTCCGTCGTTTCGGCGGCAGCCAGTCCACACCATCAACATCAGAACCTTCGGGTTCTAGGACCTCAGCCTCTGTCTCGGCAGCAGAAAAATTCTTCTGCATGGCCGCGGTCTTGATCAATTGGGGAAATGGCACTCTCCTCCCCAACACCAACGGAGCAATCCTTCACCAACGGTTCCGGTTCTTACAAATTGGTACCCCGAAGGTCTGGCAAGCGATTCCGGTTCCGAGCACGCCACCTCACAACTCAGTATTGGGTACAACTTGCTTGTACGCATACTTGTACTTGGCACACAGCTCGTCCATCCGTCCTAGGTGATACGGCAAAATGATATAAATAAATACTGATATAGAGACCACACCAAAGGCTAATTACATATTGCATGTAAAACAGTTCATAGCTCACCGTTCCGGTCGTCCTTTTAAACCAAGTAGTCAATCTCTTCCTTGAGGTCAGCGGCGTATGCACCTCCTCCGGGGTCGACGTGGGCTTCCCATGGTCCGCCTCAACACCACAGGCCGATCTCGACGGGACCAGATGGCCGGCCGAATCAGGGTTTGTGCGGCGGGGGTCTTCCCCCTCTAATGTCCATCGGTCTTCATCACTGTCTTCTTCCTCACATGCCCAGTTGTCTGTTCCATACACTACCCCGCCATGACCTGTGTCAAGATCCTTGTCGTCTGAAGAGGCTGCCTCTTCGCTGCCCACTAGGACCGCCTTCCCGTCAACAGACGCTTCCTCGTCTCCAGGTGCCGGTTCCTGGTTTCCAGAGGTCGGTTCTTGGTTTTCAAAGGTCGATTCCTCGCATTCAGAGGCCGCCTCCTCGTCTCCAGAGGCTGGTTTCTCGTCTCCAGAAGCTAGTTCCTCGTCTCCAAACGCTGCTTCATCTCCAGAGCTCGGTTCCTGGTTTCCAAAGGTCGATTCCTCGCATTCAGAGGCCCCCTCTCGTCTCTAGAGGCTAGTTCCTCGTCTCCAGAGGCCAGTTCCTCGTCTCTAAACGCTGCTTCATCTCCAGAGGTCGGTTCCTGGTTTCCAAAGGTCGATTCCTTGCATTCAGAGGCTGGTTCCTCGTCTCCAGAGGCTGGTTCCTCGTCTCCAGAGGCTGGTTCCTCGTCTCCAGAGGCTGGTTCCTCGTCTCCAGAGGCTGGTTCCTCGTCTCCAAGCGCTTTTTCATCTCCAGAGGTCAGTTCCTGGTTCTTAGGGGTGGATCCCTCCCATTCGGAGGCCGCCTTCTCGTCTCCAGAGGCTGGTTCCTCGTCTCCAAAGTCGGTTCCTCGTTTCCAGAGGTCGGTTCCTCAATCTCGGAGATCTCCTTGTCTTCCTCAGCGTTTAGCCCATCGACATTTGCGGAGGCTTCCGATCACGGTTCGTTGCCTGACTCCATTCCATAGCATGGGTAGCGGTGGGATTCCCGTTGTCAAATCCTGCAACACCTGCATCCCCTTCACCTTCTGACGGTTGCTCTCTGTCCTCTGCATTTGAACCCGCAAATAAAGATGATACCTCACTTCCGGGCGAGTTCTGTGAGTGATCCCGCCCACGGATAACGAAATCCTGACTCCAACTTGGGCCTTGGGCAGAAGATTTAAGCTGCTCTCACGTTCATACTCCGGATTAAAAATGGACGGTTCTCGCTCTGGATTCTCTAAGCCCACCATCCTCGGCTTCTCGGATATTCCCTATAACGTAGATACATATTTACCTTATTGCGGCAGCTTAACAATTCAAACAGTCAAGTGAGCGCCATTTCCTGAGAAATTACTTTTACTAATTACTCAGCCACTCAACGCTTATCTGTTACTAATTTTTAGAGCCAAAAACCTCTATGAACAATAGCCTAGAAACCTAAAACTAAAACGAGACAAGTGACAACCTCTTGACAAGGAGACGGTAACAGCTGATACCACACTTAAAAAAATTACGCTACAATACAAAATTGAGCTTACACAGGCACAGCACACCCCGTATACTCCGGCTCTGTTTCCGTTGACACGGTCGCCGTTGTCGGCGACGGTTTTCGTTCCATCACAGAAATAGCTGCTCGGGTGCCTATCGACAAATCCAGCGGCTCAGTGTCGTCAGCCCCAACCGCATTCGCATACTCCGCTTCATCAGCTGCACATGAGAGGTCAATTGGGTCATCCAGGTTCTTCAGCACCAAACCCCAAATCTTACGTCCTCTGAGACACACCCGGCGGGTTCCCAACCAGAATGACGAGAGGGAAACGTCCATTTCTACCCCTGTTCCGACGCCCGCAACCTTTTTGTGCTCTAGATAGTAATTCCCGGCACCGTACGATTCTACTTTATAATCGGTCTGATTAACAAATGGTAGTGTAACCAAACATGAGGAATGGCGGATTCATTGTCTCATGTACATCCTGAAGGTTATATTCACGGTACCCTGAGGATCGGTCCCGTCTACACAGGTTATATTAAAGCCCAGGATCCTTCACTTATCCTTAGGCCTAGGTCATTCCATTTTTATATTGGCCCTCACCAACTTCTACCTGCTACTTTCCCTCGTGTGTTGGATCTTAGCTTTCAAACGGCACATCATTCTGCTTATATGAGTCTGACACACCGACTCCACAAGGATATTCAACTTTACTGGGCCCTTCATCTAGGACCCTACCCTCCGCCAATACTCCCTTCTGTGAGGAATACTGCATCCGTCGGCTCCGCACAAATGCTGGCACGTGGGCCTCTTCACAGCCCCTTTCGGATGAAAAACCTCTTGACTACCATAATACCTCTCACACTCCCACCCTACACAGCGCATAATAGAATAAATAAAGGACCGGATCGGCGACTCTCGTCTCAACATTACTGAACTAAGAATGGACAGTCCTGCAGAAGCAAAAAAAGGTTGGGCTCAATGCTGCCTCATATCTATAGTCCGCTCTCTTCTCATTTTGCCTTCTTGCCCTTAAGGCCCTCACTTTCAAAATTACAAGTAAAGGATAGGATGGCGGTCAAAATCGTAAATATCCTCCAACGACGGAAAAAGGAAATAGGATGGAGTCTGGGCCCTTGTAATAGGATGGAGTCTGGGCCATTGTAAAATGTTCTGATTCCCGAAGGCTTAAACTCAAAATCCTCCAAACTCCAGGCTCCAACCCAATGGACTCCCTTTCTGAAAGTTTCTAATCGCTAAGATCCAAGGCCAAAAAGATTCCCAAAACGACGGTTAGGTTCAGGACTTTCAAGGCTCTTCAATTTCACAAGCTATATGTCGTAGAATACAATTAGTAGTTATTTGCTATGTGATATTCAGTTCGGAAACGCAAATGAGGTAGTCAAATTATCCATAATGAAACTTCGGCCTATTCAGTTAAAAATTAATATCGGTAGCATCTGGTACGCGGCATTAAATTGTTTTAAAATTCCATATTACCAAAGTATAAATAGAGTTACTCCAGATACAGAGAGTAAGACTATTTTTCTGATTATATCAAAATCGTTATCACGCAAGCTGATGGTATGCTCAGGCGTAAATACGTCACGAAATGCGTTTGGCTTGTTAAGGCGGTCGTCAAGCTAATGACGTCCACGTCGGTTGGGCTTGGCACGTAATGGAGGCGGGATCCGCACAAATCTCGTCCGCCCCGTATGGGTTTGCACTAACGTTCGCGCCGGATAGGCTTGGAAATAATGGAGGCGGCCTTATCACAAATGTCACCCGCGCCGACAGGGCTTCGAACCTAATGGTGGCGGCCTTCTCACAAATGTCACCTAATTCCCTTATCAAATCCAATTGCTATAAAAACTTTGTTCATGTGGCACGGGCACCTTTCACGGCTATTTTACCCAATTAAAACCGATCATTTTATATTTTTCGGACCACTGTTGGATTCCACTTATTAACCGTCTAATTATGGCTCAATTAACAGCTCCCCGATACGTATGTAAACATTTAATTCTATCCGCGGAAAAATTTAGCCGGCGGCGGCAGTACAAAATACGGGCTAATACTCTAATATAATTACTATACTCAATATTTCGATATGCGGTGGGGTCCTTGGAAAGCCTTTCAGCTCCGTGATCGGCCTGCGAATATACAATCGCTCCAAAGAGCGGCCAATGTGCTAACACGCACGTACGTTTACGCTCACAGAAATGAACCGACTCGGCTGCAAAGTACTACCGCTCTCATTGAGGTCTCCACGCGGGATCCAACAAAGATCTGATTCTGTATAACTCTTTTAATTTCATGTACATCAATTGAGAGACGACACGGATTACAAGCCCGCGAAGCCTCTACTGGCGGGATCCAGGCGACAAAACAACACCACCTACGGCAACCGTCCTTTTCCTTCAATTTCTGCAAGGCAAACACAATCGTCCACGGGCATGCACGTGGACTCCCTGCTCGTCCATACTTATTACAAATTCGTCATAAAATATTGTATTCTATTACTTACCGAGATTGTACTTACATTGTGTATACACTACGTTAGTACTATTAATTTACTTATTAACCTTGTCTGTATGTCTGTAATAACGTCATTATCATTTTAGCCTACTTTCAACATATAATATTAACGAGAATCTTCCGGCCCGGTTATTTCCCCTCCGTAATGAGGGATTTTCCGATGCCTTTAGCCAGATGGGGAAGATTCGGAAGATTTACAAACCTTACCATAAACGTAACCTTTTTAGCTCATTCTCCATATTCTTATATTGTAGCCGGGCTACTATTTTCGTTTTATGACTCCCAGACTCTGCTCCACAACCATTTAAATTTACAGCTCATCTCTGTATTCTGCCCCTTTAGAAGGATAATTTGTTTTCCCCTCACCATCAGATTTGGTGGCAGGTACCGAGAGGATGTTATGGGGGTTTTGGGTAAAATCTGACGTTGAGTGATTAGTAACGAGTATTGCCTAAGCAGGGTGTCTCCGCGAGTGCAACCGGAGAACTCGCCCGTTAGCCTGTAGGGAACGGCTGGGGCTGCTCACACATGTAGCCAGCTGGGGCAGCTGGGTATTATCTAGTGGCCCGCCCCTCTCCTTCCATCTCCAGCTCGGCCTCCCCTTCCTGGTGGGTCAACAGGTCAGGTTTCTTTCCGACGTTCCCGAAGTTCCATAGTGGAGCCGGGAAGCCAGATGCGGAAGGCGACGGGAAATGTTTATGGGCGGAGAGAGACGGACTGGGGCAGAAGTTTGGGAGATCTCGAACGGAGGACACATACAGGAGGAACTTTTCACCTTTATTCGGGTCCAGTCCTTAGAGTCTGGAGTTCATTCTGACTAATAAACAGTTGAGACTTTATATGCCCCATCCTGACCTGAGTAATGCATCCTTGATTTATCCATACGCCCTGGCACCATTACAGTATATTTATTGTTTTGAGTTTAGTGCAGGTGATGAGTCATGAGTTATTGTTTGCTGAGAAACGCTGATCTAATTAAGATAATGAAATCGAATTCGTAGCATATAGCATATTTGGAAAATCCAACTTCGAAATGTGATTGATGATGATTTACAATACAATTCTATAAAAAGGTATAAGGAATATTGGCGGCTTTTCCGCATCGCCGATGCCGGATGCATCGTCGGGAGAATTGGCCGATGTTTCCGATCCGCCGATGCATCCTACTGGCGACATGCTTCCGATTTACCGGAAGCATCGGCTGATTTGGAAACATCGGCCAATTCTACCTCTGATGCATCCGGTAGCTCGGAAGCATCTCTCCAACAGATGCATCGGATTGGTCGAAGAATCGGGGAGTCGGCCGAAGCCTCGTTTGCGCAATTAGTCCTAATTTACAGGCATGCCACAAACTCTCAATAAACCAGCAGCTGGTCGCGTTAAACACTAATTTGCGGCAACCATCCTCTGTCTACAATTCAACAGCCACTTATAGAAAATCATATTTTGCACACCAATTAATCTGTATCTGTTATCATTTTCAAACCCAAAATCGGCCGATGCATCCGGCCAATGCAGCCAAAACCTATTACATTGGCGCCGACGCATCGGGCCAACACTAGCATTTAGTCTTTAGCGTAGTTTCCACTGCATACTGCATGACTGAACTGCCTACTCTGCTTTTCGTCACGTAATGTGTAAATATAACTAGCTCGTACGGGTAAGTCATTTCTCATGTTTCCATTATACCAATTGTTTAATTATCGTTCGCCGTATTCCAGGGCAACGTCAAGATCATCTCGTCTTTCCAGCGGAACTACTTTTCTACTGAGAAGTGTTTCAAAAGATATCTACTGATAAAGATAAACTCTACTGGATGGATTGTGGATTCAGAAACAGTTTTTATCATGATTAGTAATTGCGTTGTTTAATACGTCAGGTCAAAGGTCAACCACAGCTTCACACTTTGCTCCTGGCTATGTCCATCACAGCGATTTATTATTCGCATAGCCGATCTCTACAGGATTAAATTGTCCTATAAATTGCGGTGGGATCAAGGAAAACTGGAAAATTCTTAGTCGTGACAAGTCCAATTATGTATTGGTATATATAGACTTTAGACGTTATATAGAATCTTCTTTAAGGTTGTCAAAAAAAAGTTGTTTTCTGGCAGGGATGGCATTAGTATAATAATCCACCTTAAGATGGACATAAATAAGTACACCATAATCTTGATTTTTCTCCTTACTTTTTTTAAAGCCACCAGTTAATCCTCGTGTTTTAAACGCTAGATATACATTATAGTCAAGTTTACAGACCCCTGCGAAGGTCGTATACCAGTACCAGCTTTACCACCCTATTATACGTGAGTAAAGCTCTCGATGGACACGTTACTTAAGTTTGACCGGTTACTGATCTCTAGTTAGGGAGTTCATAGATCACAACAAAGGTCACTACCGAATTTTATATGATGTCAGATTGCAATAGACAAATTACTATACTTTGACCTTTGTTGACAAAAAGTGGCTACTATGAAGGTCACAGGTCAAAACTAAGGTCACCCTGTAATACTTGTGCTCATACCTTTCGCTAGATACCTCACTTGATACATTTCCGTTAAAACTAGTTGTTAGCCCCCTATGTGACCTATTTTAGAGGTCACAGGTCAACCATCTTGCAGGAGGTATATGGTTATAACCTTAGCTGACTACTAGTCAAAAATCCAATCTCTTAATTCCAAACCGTCTATGAGTTATGCTGCGTACGGGCGGACGGACAAGGCATTCGCATAAAGTACACCATGAGGTGCACTTGATAACATGAAAAATGCAAAGAATCTTTTCTGCTACGCTTAAACTTATCTACTCAGTTAATTCACATAGTCTTAGCAATATATTTTGTGCCTTTAAAGAACCTTGATATAAAAGTTAGCCCTAGTCTGTCCCCGAGACTGGTTCAAGAATCATTATCCTGTTCGCCTTTCAAGCATCCAAATGTTTCGCCAAATCGCTCGGCTCAATAAGTACTCACTTCTCCTTGTTTCCTTGCCAAAAACTCCAAAGTCGTACAATTTCCTAAGAAAGGCCCCCGCCTTCCTTTCACACAACTTAAATGGGATCCTCCAAATGTCGACCTACCGAGACCTCTCGGTTCCGCTCACGGACCCCGAAATTGAGGAGCTCCTCAGGCTAGTTCGGACCCTGCCATCCTATACGGACGGGGATGAGTCATTTGCCGTGAAGGACTTCCCGGAAATGTACAAGCTTTGGAACTGGTACCGGACTCCGGACCAAGTGGCGGGCTACATTGCGTTCTTTGAGAAGAGGTACGGGGGACGGCTTACGCTTGAAGAGCTCCGGCGGTTCATCAAGGCCTTTCACAACTCCAGCCTCCTCGCCAGAGAGCACGTGCGCAACTTCGATCGGGACAAGGACGGCTATATCGACAGGCACGAGTTCCAGGACATCCTGACCATCATGACTGTCCACGACTCGAAGCTCAAGAGCAAGACATGGGAGGACTTCCTGGCCGAGGCGGACACTAACAAGGACGGGAAAGTTAGTGTGGAGGAATGTACGAGCTGGGTTGCCAAGTACACCTAAGTTCCAGCTCTAACATGTGCCTGTGTACTCTTCATCGGTCATCTTGAATTAATATCGCTTAAATGTACTAGTACATTATTTCCTTGCTTTTTATTAGTCAGTATACACATTAAAGTTGATTAATATTTAGGAAAATCGAGCCAAATTAAGTGATCTTGGAGTATGCCTCATATTAATACTTTTATCGTTGTAACTCAACTCTACTGGGACAGTACTCTCTGTGCGACTTTAATTGAAGTAGTTATATAATGTTAATTTTGATTGGACAGATTAATTACTTACCCATAATAGCATTATCCAGTCACTCTTTCAGCATCAACATTAAGGAACCTTTCCTGTGCCAAAATCAGCGCTCGACCATAAAATTTAGTCCCAAGTTATATGTGGTTGGGACGGTGATGTATCGGGATTGATGAGTGGCTTTAGCTCACCGCAATAGATCATCTGCTGCATATCATAGTATGTGCAATATCAAAATGACCCCCAGCCTATAAATATCTTATCTTGGTATTTACCAATTCACATTTAAACTATCGGCGAAAGGCTAAAGACACGCGCATTCAGAACAGAGAAAGGGAATTCTATGAAGTACCCAAGCAGCCTCCCTGATATAATTGTACATTAGAAAGGCACCAGTAAATGTTCACTTGGTATAGCCTGCAATGTCGAAGAATGTGAACGAAAACTTTGCTTTATAATTTCATCTACCGTTAAAATACTAATAGTTTACGGATGAGTAAATTTAAGTAAATAATTCGCCGCATACACACAACAACGTAAAATTGCGTAAATAACCAGAACCTTACGCAGATATACGTATAGTAGTATTCATTGGGTTGTAGGCATTGCAAAGATGAGCGTGTCTACGATTGAACTTTTTGTACATCTTCAGGTGATGTCTGGGATCTGGAAACGGGACTACGGCTAGTAACTTTAATTGTTTAATTCAAATACGAGACATAGTCACGTCATATACATATTTTATTTGACATTTCGGAAAAGGGAGGTTGTTTCATCCCATAATAAACTTATTCTGACCTACGTCCATGCCATAGAGTCCTTTCCCTAGTAAAATGTTAATAGGCAATCCCCCTGCTGGTAGTTTAGATTCATAACATGACAGCATTTAATTACGCAGCTCCTTGCTTACGTGGACGGAAAATAAATCGAATATTTTTTATCGAATGGAAATTCCATCCAACTTTTTTTTTATCGAAGAAAAGTTTATGGAATTTTTTTGTAATCGAAATACATTTGGTCCAATTTCAAAAACTTTATTCACACAGCTAATGACGATCGTAATTTCTACATACTATATATGTATATATATTTATGTGTATTTAAAAAGTATAAAACTGATACAACCAAGCCAATATCAAGTCGAAAATTCAGAATTAAGTCGTGACCAGTAGTTGCGTAAAACGTATTCCGACATCTGGAAACTGATTTAAGTTATGAACTATTGTCCAGTGAAGTTGTACAGTGAGGTTTATAAAAGTGGGACGGTCGGCTGGATTTAATTTTATCAGTCCAGACCACATAACCTCGTGCTAAATCAGGTTCATAGTCTGATAATCAGATAATTAATTTAATCAGGGAGTAAACAAATCATTAAGGAAAGGAGTCGGGGTACCGGAAACGTGTATAAACCTGATTTAGCACGAGGTTATGTGGTCTGATAAAATTAAATCCGGCGGACCGTCCCACTTTAAAAACCTCACTGTATTATTCGTATTATAATTTTTCATTGAGCTCTCCATACTTTCCTTTAGAAGGATTGCGAATTCCGGACTCAATGTTTTCGCATTCCAATTCCCAGTGTTGTTCCTTTTTAAGCAGTTCCATTGCTTTCCACATTGTTGGATGCGAGCCGCTTAAGAAATTAGTCATACGGAAATATCAACCCAGCGATTACTTTGTTCTTGGTACTCGGCACAGCATTACTTTTCAGATTGGCTTAAATATTTATGAACGGTCAATTCCAATGGACAGTGTCACTGCCGTGTCACAAGTAAAACCAGACTGACGCAATGCCTCGAACTGCTCTCTACTCCATAGTTTTTTTTTCTTCAACAGTTCAATCACTTTGCTACAATTAACATATTGCCTATCTTTCTACCTTTTCTTACTTAATCTTATCTTATCCTGCTTCAAATTCAAGCAAATAGGCTTTTCGATCAACTGTACATTCGGTAAAAAAAACCATCGATAAAAAGTACTTTCGATGGAATTTCACTCGATAAAAAAGTCATCGATAAAAAGTACTTTCGATGAAATTTCCTTCGATAAAAAAGTCATCGATAAAATAAATTCGATCAAATTTCCGGGACCCCATGCTTATGCTCATTCTAGTAGGAGATTGAATAACCATTCCGTCCGCCTTAATTTTCTTTCTCTGATTAAAGATAAATAAATCAATGAAATTCTGAGTCTAGACTATTACGTATGTGCGGCGCTCTGACACGGTGGCTACACTAGCCTTTAGGTACGCTTCACCACAAAGACAATGCAATGTATTACATGTAGAATTGTCCGACAACTAGGCAGCAGCGTTTCCCATTAATATTTTAATTATAGTTTGAGGCTTGGTCTATTAAGCTTTCTATTATGATAGAGTTATCCAATTTACCATTTGGTTTAAAAAGGGTCGCCTAGTCCAAAGGAAGTCATTAAGTTTATTCACTGCTCGAAGTAAGAAAGTTGTATCCACGGTGTCCGGGAAGTTTGGTAAAATAAGTTTTAATTTTGTTTTTGTTAAAGCTTGTCCCAATCTTTCATTTTTTAAAGGAATTATTTTCTTGGAAGCTAAAAATATATTTTTCGGCCGATAAAGGTTTTAGCAGTTAAGGTAACGTACTTCAGGGCACATAAGGCAGAAAGTTGCAGCCTTATATATTTGTGCGACACTTTATGAACATAGCAAAGGACATTTATAGGATCTTCTTAAATAGTTATGATAATTTTTACGTGAGCGTGGCTGTGGCTACCAAAAAGCATAACTGCTAAGAGCTATATTTAAACGTACATCATCGAAATCACAGCGGACAGGAATAGTAGATGCGTTTTTTATGATTCTTGAAAATAATGTAATGCCCTTTCTAAGATTCTATACGTTCAAAAATTGGAAAAAGTGACTTATAAGCACGAACTTCACACAAAACTAGGACAGGAAATTTGTAAATTTGTTTTGACCAAATGTAAATATTATTTTTGGTAGAGGGATATGTCGACCTATCGAGACCTCTCGGTTCCGCTCACGGACCCCGAAATTGAGGAGCTCCTCAGGCTAGTTCGGACCCTGCCATCCTATACGGACGGGGATGAGTCATTTGCCGTGAAGGACTTCCCGGAAATGTACAAGCTTTGGAACTGGTACCGGACTCCGGACCAAGTGGCGGGCTACATTGCGTTCTTTGAGAAGAGGTACGGGGGACGGCTCACGCTCGAAGAGCTTCGACGCTTCCTCAAGGCATTTCACAACTCCAGCCTCCTCACCAGAGAGCACGTCCTCAACTTCGATCGGGACAAGGACGGCTATATCGACAGGCACGAGTTCCAGGACATCCTGACCATCATGACGGTCCACGACTCGAAGCTCGAGAGCAAGACATGGGAGGAGTTCCTGGCCGAGGCGGACACTAACAAGGACGGGAAAGTTAGTGTGGAGGAATGTACGAGCTGGGTGGCAAAGTACACCTAAGTTCCAGCTCCTTGTACTTGACTATTCTTCATCAGCCATCTTGAATTACTATCGCTTAAATGTAATAAGTACATTATGTGTTGGCATTTTATTAGTCAGTTCTAGAAAAGCTTATACATATTTAAATTGATGAAGACTCTGGAAATACGAACTACAGTAAATTAGCATATTAAACCAAATTAAGTGAACACGGAGTCTGCTGAATCAGTGTCCAATAATTCGTGTCAATCAAAGCGATTGCTTCATTTTTTTTTTTTTTAACCCAAGTCTATGGGGACGGTACTTTCTGTGTGACTTAAATCGAAGTAGTATAATGTTTAGTATTATTGGACAGATTAATTACCAAAGTCTGTGGGATATAGAAGTAATTTCCCATAATAGTATTATCGAATCACTCTCTCAGTATCAGCATCAAGGGCTACCTTTCATATGGCAAAATCAGCGCTTGACCAAAAGAATTGCTCCCAAGATATATGTGGTTGGTTGTGACGGTGCAGGCTATACGTAACCTTTATCTTCATATTTATCACTTCACATTCGAATTATTAAGCTAATTAAGTACGGCATACGACACAACACCACCTCATGTATCTTATCAGAAGGGGCTGAGCTGGCGCTCTCCCTACAGTATAAGACCGAGACTCTGAAGATGTTGAGACTTCGGGAAAGTAATTGAGCCACCCCCTGAAATTCTATCCTAAATACGGCCTTGATGAGAATTCATGAACCTAAATTCAGGTACAGGACCTGGGGAGAGTTTCAGGTCGAGGTCGACATTAACGAGGACGGGAAAGTTAGTGCCGAGGAATGATCGACCTGGATTTAGAAGTGCACGTAATAAAGCTACTGCGTTTGTGTTGTACAGTGGCACATAGAATTATGGTATAACTAATGTTTCATTCATGTTGACGCCAGTTGTGTCGATCAAAACTCAAATCTTGCATATTTCGTAGTAATTATTGAGGAATTAAATATTTATTGGCCACAATGCGTTTGGAGTCTGACATTCAAAGTTCTTTTAAATTGCACCGCACGCTGTGTGAACTTTATGCGAATGTCCTGTCCGTCCGTCCGTTTGTACGCAGCATAAGTCATAGATGGTTTGGAACTAATTTTTTTTTCACTAATCGTTAGCTAAGGTTATGGCCATGTGCCTGCTACAAGATGGTTGACCTTTGTGACTTCTAAGGTAGGTCACATAAAGGGCCAGCAACTAGTTGGTACCAAAATGTATTAAGTGAGGTATCTATTGGATGGTATGGCCGCAGGTATTACACACAGGTCACACCTTGATTTTGATCCACGGCGTTCATTGTTGCCACTATAGGTCAACAAATGTCCAAGTTGAGAAATGTGTATATTCACAGATGATATATGCATAAGACATACAACGGTGGTTAGGTACTCTGGTTTTGAGCTATGACCTCCATAACTAGAGGTCAGTAAAGTTCAAATTTGAGTAGCATATCTATCGAGAGCTTGAGTTACATATCAGACGATGGTAACGTTGGTTCTGACCTCCGTAGGGGTCGGTAGAGGTCAACAAAAAATCAAGCTTGACGAAATTGTTCATGGAGCGTATAAAACACGTAGATTAAATGGAGGTCTTCAGAAAAGTAATTATAAATCAAGATTACGGTGCACTTAGTTATGCCCATATTAAGAAGGTTTATTATTCCTGAAAATAACATAAGAAACTACACACCAATTGAACTCTCCTAGTGTTAACCTAAGCGAATTTTCGGTTTGTGACACAGATAATTATTATTTTAATTTATTTATTAACTACATATTTCATGCACAAAGCTACGAATCACTATATGTAATATAATCTATCCTATAATTAGCTTTGTTAAACAGTAGTAGACTTTTTTTTTGACATTCAGTAGCCTATGAACCTATTACGTACGCTACATATCAGGTGTCATCATATCGTCTTCGGTTTGCGTTTGTGTGAACCTATACTTAGTAAGTACATAGTTTGAGACATGCTGCACTATTATTATGTTCCAGGTATTCAACTCTATTGTTCTTCAGAGTTTCAGCTTCCAGGTAAATTAAACAATGCCAGTGACGCTTCAAAGTACTCCATATTACCAATACAACACATTCTGCCACTGAACCGTGTGTCGTTTTTGGTATATATACCATATAACTTAGTATATTATTTAGTAGTATATAATATTAGTAGTGGTATTCAGCAATTGCAAGAACGAACTAATCATTTTAGTATTCCAAACTGAGTATTGTCGTAAGAAGAGTGCAATATTTACAGTGCAGTAATGAATTTCATTTATCCAAGCAAGGCATTTCGTGTGACTGTATTTATTTTGTTCCTACTTAATACCAATAACTGCTACAAATCCGTTGCTAAGGAATACAGAAGTTCTAGTAGTAGGAACAAAGTTTCAAAAAATACGCCTCAAGTTATAGGCTGGGCATATTCCGTAGTCCATATCAGCTTCCTTGCCGGTCTAGAGCATGACATTTATCAACTAGTGAAGAACTGTACTGTGAAATTGGAGTCAGATCAGAATTCCTTACACATAATCAAGAAGTAGGTACTTGAGCCTAATGACAAGGCACAAAATCTATAGTAAACAACGTTCGTGATTTCGGATCAACATTTTTACCAGTACTGCTAATGCGCAAGTGATGCATGAAACAAATTCGAACGTCAACCGGATGACCCATCTTGCAGTTACATGGGCTCAAATGTCAGCTGTCACCCGTAAGAGATGGCATCTGTATGTGGTAGACGCTTCTGCAAAGATTCTGACCTCCAGAGGTCACAAATTAGGTCGTGTGCTATTTATTATTGGAATCCACGCCCAATAAGCTTCACATTAATATGCCACTTAAGTTATTTTTACACTCCTGTAACTCCAAGATGGGTCATACGATTGACTAAAAACTCGGTAAAGAGTATTTCATGCACATCACCAGCAACTGGGAAAAATTTGCATCCGATATCACGGATGGTATTTTGGAATGGACTTTGTGCCTTGCCGTGATCGGCTAATGTTAAATTTTCAACGCTAAATGGAACCGTTTACTTATGTCCAACATATGTATTTCTAGCTGGATACAAGGATACGAGAACAGTACTTTGAAGGTAACCGGGCACATTCAGAACATGAGTGGTGGACACAAAATGGCTCTGCTCGAGAAAATCGTTTCGGGAAATCCGCTTCTAACCTACAAAATGATATGGCGATATGCATATGAGTTGGGCCCAGTGATGAATCATGTCCTCAAGCATACTGGTAAATATTTGGAAATACAGTAGATATACGAAATTCTGAATACACAGTGGAGTATATAATAGTTAGCGACTTGCAGTAATGCGTTAATGGTAACTGCCTCCGTACACAGTTCCAGGAGCCGCAATTGGAAATGTGGCAAAGTATTACTTGCATTATAAAATGCCGACTCAGGCCGATTTGGAAATGGTGATGGACAATTTACTTAGGATTCTGGATGTGTACTATCTGGATCCTGTTTCAGTAAGTTTGATATACATGTATCTACATAGTACATTTACGTTTAAAATTTAGATAAATAACGCAGATGTATGCAAGTATTTTTAAATTGCACAGATAATCAAAGGGAACTTTGGCAGCACTAACTCCAATGTTACGCTCACTGAAAGTGAGGCCTTACATATTGGGATCTTCGCCCATAACGCTGGGAAGGACGACAGTGCTCTCAACTGGTTCTACGCTGTGTACAAAATGAACAGCAGGGAAGAGCTTACGCCAATGATTGTTGAGTCTATCGAAGCGTTGCTAATTGACGTACTGGCGTAACTATATTAGAAATAAATATACCTATTTTGAAATAATATGTAGACAAGGAATGACTAATATTTTGGCAGAAACTCGGCCCGAACCACCCAATCCTTTGGAACCATATGCTAAAGCTTGAGAACCAAGATTTCTACGTCAATAGAATATATACGTCCATAAGGACCAAGCTCCACGTAGCGCCTCAGTCGGTCAATACTGAAGAGTCCTACAGAGCCCTCTGCCGTACGCCGCAGGTAAATTATATCAAAATCCAGGCTTTGCCAACGTATATTCTATTTACGTGTACTTAAGTATTAATGCTTCCCAAAATTAATATTATATTTTAACCCGGAACAAAATACTCAACTCAACAAATATAACTTGAGATATACAAATGGCTTTAGCCGGTATAAGCAGTCATATGACATATTCCGTACTCGACCGAATCATATTGTTGGGTTTAGATCTACATTTGCTCATTTCCATACTCGTTTTGGCTTAAAATCATTTTTTTGCAATACCTACATTAAATACAAATGTTGACCAATGTATACTACCTATATATCAGGTATACAACATTTAAACTTGTATGCTTTCTCCTGACAGACTCAATATCAGGATCCCAGACTCCGCTGCTGGTACGAGCGGGGTCATCATCCTTATTCCCAGCTCTGCCCGCATAAAGTGGAACTTCTGAACGAGGAAATACATTTAATTCGGATTTATGACCTAGTTGATGAGAAATTGATTACTAAAATGAAACAAAGTGCCAAAGAGGCCCTGCTCGAGAGACAAGGACCTGAAGCGTCAATGACAAGGAAGTACTTTTGGAAGAGAACAGCATCGGATACGGTAGTGGCCAAACATTGGGCCGCCTCGGTGGCCATCCTTAACGAGGACCAAGATATACTAAGGCTCAATCTGAAGTTTGAAAGGGTCACAGGGCTGGTTGTGGACAACAGCCCCCTTACTGGAGCCTACATGGCTAGTGACAAGCTCCATGTTAATATGTATGCGGCGGGTGGCCATCATGGGCTGCACATGGACGAAGTAAGGCGCACAGTTACAAGCAACTGTTTTATATTCCGTTTGTCTAAAAATTAGCGCGATTTTTCGAAAAAATGCTACATAGATATTAATAGGGCAAATTGACATTTAATTTTCTCCAATGCTATAAGCACGACTCAGTTAATTCCGCGCATGATTGCATCCCAAATATTTGAGTTATATGTACTATATATCCTGGCAGCGCTTTCATAAAGCCAAGATCAATTGAACGGTTTCTTAACTCTTTGTAGGACGCTCCAGACGTTGATATCTACAACGGGGAGCTGATGGGAACATTTCTAACTTATGTAGGTAACAATTGCAGCTAACCAATCTGTTCCAACTTCTTCATATTTTTGCATGCCTTACCCTTACAGCTAAATCAATGCGTATTCCCTTTGAACAGTTGAACGATGTGGAGGAAGGCGGATACACAGCTTTTGCTCATATTGGCATTTCAGTTGTTCCAATAAAAGGTTCTGCAATTTTTTCATACAACCGGAAAAGAAACGGTGAACTGGATCCAAGAACTGAGCACGGAGGATGTCCAGTCGTATTTGGAACTAAGTGGAGTAAGTCAAATATAATAACTAATGAGCTCTCTTAAATTAATTGCATTTTGCTGCTCAAGTAGCACTATCTCTAAGCTTGAGAAGAGGCGTTTTCTTTTCTAAAATCTAAAATATGGATTCCAATTCAATTTTCTAGGCATGACAACATGGGTCCGATTGTATCCAAACTTTCAGAGGAGGAAGTGTTCTTTGAAACCTTTTGATTAATAATTTGTACGGATTAAGATCGGAAACTTTAGCCAAGCATTATCACATTTTCAGCATAGATAAGATACTCCTAACTTAA
The DNA here is from genome assembly GCA_034696285.1 of Hypogastrura burkilli. Taxonomy (NCBI): domain Eukaryota; kingdom Metazoa; phylum Arthropoda; class Collembola; order Poduromorpha; family Hypogastruridae; genus Hypogastrura; species Hypogastrura burkilli. The sequence goes on from JAQFZY010000407.1 coordinate 26,299, forward strand.
CCATACCCATACCGTATTTGTGAACTTACTTGACAGCTATCCAAAGGATATTAGGAACATTTAAGTTTCTTGACACCGGATTTTTGAAGCTCATTTAGTCACAAATAGTACTTTAATTTGCATATAAGCGAAACATTTTGAAAACTTAGTTGTCCGTCCTCCTTCGAAATTGATAATGATAAGTAGTAAATTTTCTGTGTTGATTCTGGAGAACGATGGGCTCTATGCAATTGCTCTTAGAAATGTTAATTGCAACGGGATCAGAACAAGAACACAGTTTATTTTGGTCAACTTTACAGACTAAGTTTTATTAAACCTAATCCGAATGGTGCATATAATACAAAAGCAAAGTAACACGAACAAGTCCAGTTCTTCTTAAAATATACATAACTTGTTATATTTTTGAAGGATGAATTTCGCAAATCAATATATTTATTTAGCTATTTGGATCAAGGGCGAAAGCAAGTCCATGTTTGCGTAAATTCAATGGCGGTAAAAGGTTCAGCGCGTGCGTTGCCCAAGTTTTGCGCAAAGAAGGATTTATATACGCCAATAAAGTTCCCACCGCCTACTGTACAAATACAACACAAAACTTTAAAAAATTGTCACGGCCCGGTTTTATACCGGTTTAGGGCCTGGAATTTCCAGCGACGGCCCTGATTCTAACCTTCACAGTGAGTGCGCCTGTGACTTAGCACTTATAACCTTGTATCTAAACTTGAATGTATAGATGTAAGCGGATTCCCAAATATGTTAAGCTGGAAGGGCTTTCATTACTTCCCTTCAATGTTGACAAGCAAAATCACGAAGGAAACTATAAATACTGAGTAGTCACAGAAAGTATTCAACGTTACAGTGTGTACTTGGGCGGGTCGGACTGAGAGCAACGGGAATGCCCTTACGTTTTTTCGCTGACACTTGACCCCTGCGGTTCTGGAGCAAAGTTTTGGTAGGAGTCTCTTGGAAGCCAAAACTATGTTTACCATTGGAAAAAACTGTAGCGTTATAACGAAAAAGAGTACTACGGAAATGTAATAGAAGAAAAAGGTAACAACTAGTGAAGCTCCGGCGAAAGTGACGGCTATAAACAAGACATAGGTTATTGTGCACAGGATGGTTGCCTCTTGGACAAGGAGGGAGGATCCGAAAGTGTAACTAAGCCGGTTACAAAGGATCTGAAGTGACTTGTGTGCAATGTTGACCTTTTCCATTTGTTGATCCTTGGAACCTATCTGTGCACTATTGACAAACGAGCTGATGCCATCCAAAGAATTTGAAATTATTCTGTAAACCAAACCAAATACAAAAGTTGCGGCTCCCATTATGCCACAAACAACGCAGAATGAGTGAAATTCATTTATGGTCAGTATGACCCAAAGGAATGTATTGAAAATGTTGACTGATGAACTCATCGTGGTGCAAGTACTGATGAACCCATCAACACTTGGGATTATGGAGTACACGAAAGATGGGAATTCCGGGAAAATTGAGACAAAACAGAGTACCACCAGGCACCCAATCATATAGAAAGCTTTTCCAGCGTAGAGCTGAAACTTCAAGAAATTTCTGCGGCTCTTAATAAGCTGATCGGTTTGTCCATGGCGCAATCCTGAAAAGATATATAATTCACAGGATGTTTACTGAGTTTGTTTAAGTGTTCTACTCGTAAATATAGCTTCTAGTACCTTTGGTCATAAATCGCTCGAAACACATACAGTTAGTGAGAGTCGCTGCTACGTGTCCCGTTTTCCCAACCAAAGAGACCTGAAGTGCTAAAATCCAAATGAACCCAAGGATCCAGACAACTTGAATGTGGCGCCCACCTTGGAAGGCCTCTTGTTCAAAATCCGTGGAATAATTAATTCCAAGTAAAAGAACAGATTGGCCCAAATGAAAGAGAACAAAGATGATATTGAAATAAAAAAGGGAAAGTTGTTTTAGGCTTGTATTCGTCGTCAGCTTTATTTCTCCATCCTCCTTTAGGTCCAGGACATATGGCAGAATTCCAATCCGATTCAGAAGTTTGAAACTCTGTTCGTAATATGGTAATATTTCGCGTTCCCACTCCATTTCCGGATTGTGGATTCCGCTGTCAGCCCTTGTAAATGCCTTCAGGCGCAAATACGGCCTGAAATCGCACTGAATAAAGTTTTGGTGAATTACAATCCAAACAGTACGCAGTTTTTACATTAAATGAAAGTGAAACAATTCGATGAAAAGAAATCGAAATAAATACACGCGATTAGACAAAACAAAATATATGTTCACCTTTCTGCACGCATAGAACGACAGAAACCAATGAAAGGCTCGCTCTATTCAGGGAATGCAGTAGGCAGTATTGCCCTGAGTACATAATAAAAAGACGTTTCTAGGATATTGGTACAAATAATTATTTTATAATTACGAAGTTATTTGACGACAATCAAGTATATAATGAAATTGTGTTTTGATTCCGTTGGCCCTTCCATCCGATTTAAATCAGCCAATATCAAGTAATTACAGTAATGGCCAGAATATCAAGCGCATTCGACAGCTTGGACTTAAAATTGAGGATTATTGGTACGGGTATTCTCAAATAACGCCCACAATTATATGTGACCTCAGATAGATTTCTACCACCTACCACACCATTCATTATAATATTTGCTCAAAGCTCGCTGGACAGTGGGATAATTATTTTCTCGCGTTCTATCGGCCAAATGTGAGCAATTAATGAGACTAATTGGCCGATTCTAACTACACTCACAGAGAAGTTACCACGTACAACTAGATATGCACATAGTTGGATTTGAATCCCGCTTAGTCGTATCGGTGAATAAATTATAGTTTGGACACAATACGATCCGGCGATAACAGTTCACTATTTCTACCGTATCATAATTTAGCCTTGAACCTTGACCTTCGAGTGAACGCCATATAACCATGAGAAAATTTATTACTAGCAGCCAATTTGAAATTAACCGTTACATTGTTTTAATATACGTATATTTATTTAATTACATATATAAATATATGATGAAAGGAATGAGCCACCGCTACCACGCTTTCAAATTCTTGTGCAAATTATTTTTTCCAGAGTTATGCACATTC
>JAQFZY010000408.1:0-29252 GCA_034696285.1 Hypogastrura burkilli
GCTCACAAATGGATACAAGGGGATCGTGATCACAGACGTCACAGCCCCCCTCCAACCCAATCAAATTTCCACCTACGCAGAGGCAGTGGAGAATGACTACACCATCATCCCTGACTATGACAAGACATTGCTAACAGTATTCCGAGCCACTTTCCTATCTGATTCACGTCAAAAGCTTCGCAGGAACATGGAAGTCGAGGGAGCTGAGGAAAATGTCTACCCTCTCCTTGCAGGATTTCTCGGAAACGAATATACGGTGTTCTACAGGTCCATTTTGAAACAACTGAATAAGGTGAGCGAGACAGGCTCTCCAACACGGGCTGTAGTACTCCGGAACATTTTGAATAGGACTGCTTTTTCGAGAGACAGGATGGAGAGTCTTCTCTGGGACGGACCGGATAAGGAGTTCCTAAAATGCAACAGAACGCTGCGCGTAGATCATCTAACTACGCTGAAGGCGGACTACACGACCTTTGCCAAGTCACTTCCGGCCCAATATGCCCTCTACATGGGGAAGGAGGAAGTGCGGGGGTCTAATATGGGATGGGCATTGACTTTTACGAGCTGGGACAAAGGCCTGATTGGCCGGCGATTAGGACGAATGATATGTTCAGGAATCTTGGGATGGTGGTCCGGACTGAACGAGTGGAAGAAGACGACGGGCTATACATTCCAGACTCAGCTCCAGAAGCGGAAGAGATATGGAGTCACCCGGTTAAGCCTGGATTCCAATGTTGTCACCTTGCTTTACATCTATCTCCTACTAATTTCAATTGGTGGATTCGTTTTGGTAGTCGAGAAAAGGGACGGAGTTGTGAGTACATGCGCTGTGCTGTTGTCTTACCTCTTTGAGTTAACCTACACTTGGGTCATAATTGGCTTAGATGTTCACAGTTGATAAATTGACTGACAGACAACTTATTTTACAAAATACCCTGGGTTGTATTAAAGTTACTTAAAACACCATATTTGCGTTACAGATTCCGATGGACTAATTAAAGGTAAGCATGTACATTGATTGAACCCTAAGTAAACATGTTTCGCTTACGTATAGTTAGGGCGGAGGAGCGGCCGCAATGGCCTACACGATGTATGCACAGAATATTATATTTATTACGTCTTTGCATTTATTTAGTATATTTGCCCTATGCGAAATCATTGAAATAAAAATAATAAACTAACTAGGGATCCCCATCCTTTTCTGCAAAACTATATCAAGTTTTTTGCAAATATTATTTGACCGTTCCCAGGAGCGTTTTCTGGAGCAGACAAATCCATTGGATGGAAGGTCAGGAAAGGTACTGTGACTGTGAGGCACAGAATTGTGATAAGCCATGGGAATCCATCCGTAGCATCTCCACCATGTCAGATGTCAAAAGGAAAAGCCGGGACCACTGCACTGTCGCGGTAGCTAGGCAGCCTCCAGACAATATCGAAGAGTCCAGCATTTACGTCTACTCATGCAATATGTATAGTCGCTGGTCTTTGAAATATTTGTCCCAAGCAAACATCCCCTGTTTCTTGCATCATATTGGTATTATATGTATGTACAAAACGTCCCTCATCGGAATTGAGGCCTCCAACATGACTGGGCTTAAAACAAACACGAACCCTTCCATGGGTCATGCGTGTGTTTGTCTTAGTGGTGCTCCATTTACCCTAATGTACTACCCTATAAAGAATTAGAAGACCTAGTTACTCGTTCCGCGTTAGCGCGGGCTTGTTTGGCTAGTTCTAAGAAATGCCTAAATCGTTAGTTAAACATATTCGACGATTTAACCAATCGTTTAAACCAAAGGGTAAGAGTTCCCATTTCTGATAATCATTTTGATTACTCTTGAAATTATAATATGAAAATATATTGAAATCTAAATAAGGTAGGTATAAATCTTGAGTAGTTGTATCTAATATTGCAGGACGGGTGTCCTAATGTATGAAATATGAGCCAGGCTCCGTACTTGGTTAGTGGTTAACCGATTTCCGGTACCTGCCCAACTCCTTCATTTCCGAAAAAGTGACATCCGTCTAACTTTTTCTCTATAATTTAGCTACTATGGGATTTTTTTTTAGGTATCCTATATCTTAGTAAAATTTTACAGGAATATCCATTCATGTTAGATATAGAGCCCGTTTCTGCTTTGGATTTGGATTGCTCAGTCCAAGGCATGATCACGCTGATCGGTGCTATCAAGTAATAGTTCTTACTAGGTACAGCATGCCGCTGAAGGGCCTTATTGGGATTGTGCTCCTGCTACAATTACTGGATTGGAACCGACAAGAAGCTGCTGGCCAGAATGCGGAGATCCCAAAGCCCGGTAATATATGCTAATTAAGGAACCATTTATTTCTGGTTTACATTGAGTAACGAATTTGGTGTGGGCACAGGGAAGAAGGATTGGATCCGAGGTCGGCTATCAAAGGACAAGAAGAACCTAATTTCCTGGGTCATTGACGGCTGTTACATTCAGAGTGAGGAGGGGTCAGAGCGGGCCTGTGACCTGGACAAGATCCGGGAAGAGAGTCAGGCTCATCCAACGGAGTTTCAGTCCTTTGACGGATTCTATAACAATATTTTCAAGGTTGACCTGGGGGCTGTGGGTAAGCACGAAGCTAGAGATGCACCAAGCTTCAACAATGGACATATTAATATCTTATTCCCTATTTATATAAAATGGGCTCCTTATTCAACAGACACGCCACTGCTCAGAAAGGTCCCGCCGGTCTATAGCGACGGGGTCTACCTGCCGGTCAAGGGGCAGCGAAAGAATCCGTTTACGATTAGCGACGCCCTTATGAAGCGCTCACCTGCCTGCGGGCCCAACAATGAGGTTGCCTGTGGTTCCAAAACTGGAAAGTCCGCCTTCCTCGTCTACTTTGGACAACAATTTGTGGAGGTTAGCCAATCTAGAGTTCAGAAAATATGTATATTAAAAATCTTCGAAGCCTTTCTATTTTTTATGAGGAATATTTAAACCATCACCAATTTATTCGAAATCTCTCACCAATTAAAGCAGATTTCCTCACCAAGGTTTTTAAACGTTTCCAGTAAGACCATTTTAATTCCGATAAATATATAGTCAGAATAAGTTTAAAATTATTGGTGAGTAATTTGCTGTAATTGGTGAAGACATCTGCTTTACCTGGTGAGATTTCGAATTAATTGGTGATCGTTTAAATGGCAGCCATTTTATATAGCTGATTTTTTTTCTCCACCTAATCTAACCCAATTCTTTTATTTTTTTACCTTGTATGCGTTAATATAACCAAAAACCATACCTAGCCATATTTTTAATACAATTGGAATTAACTACCTACTTTGATTTAGTATTTTCCTTCAAAACCTGTATTTTTCTGTCACTAAAATCTGATATTTTTTGTTGTTTTCAGGAGCTTTTGGATGCCCAGAGGCCGGGCTGCCCGCCCGAATACTTTAACATTGAGATTCCGAACGGAAACCGGTTCAGCGGGAAAGATATGAACGGGACCGTGACTGGGAAGTTCAGTAAGAGCCAGATGCCGTTCCTCCGTTCTCGATACGATCAACAGACGGGTCATTCTCCGAGTAATCCGAGACAGCAGGTAAGGTCACACTGTCACACAACACATCTTACACAATGACTTTGGTACGAATTCTGAAACAGATTACGTTTATGTGTCCAGTTGAACGAAATCACTCCATGGATTGACGGCGGGCTCATTTACGGAACTGCAAAGGCCTGGGCCGACGTTCTAAGGACCAAGAAGGACGGGACGCTGGAGGAACATGGGCTCCTCGCTTCGAATGACCCCGAAGGCCTCTTTCCGGTCAAAAATAAGATCCGGCTCCCGCTCGCTAACCCACCGCCTCCAGCATTTCACGACAAATTTATTAAGCAGCATCAGACCTCGCCCGTGGAACGGTTCTTTGGTAAGTAGTTACAAATATTATATTTCATTGGCTTTTAATAAATGCTGCTCAAAAATTATAGATCTGAGCTTAGAACGAAGTATTACTGCTGAACAAATCTGAATATGGCCCAGGTGGGGTATGGAATATAAACTGGTTTTAAATCCGGTATAAATCCACCATTTAAATAGTGCCGGACATCTACAGTTGCTAATTTGTTAACTATACTTGCTGGGATAATGTCTACATTTTTGAGCTGCATTAATATTTAAGTCATTTTTTTTAAATGTGTCTTCTTTGTAGTATTGGGGAACCCCAGAGGAAACGAAAACGCCTTTCTTCTGTCATTTGGAGTCGTTCTCTTCCGCTGGCACAACTACATTGCGGAATACCTTCACGAAACAAGGCCAGATTGGAGTGGAGAACGAGTCTTTCAGGTACGGCATAATTATACGATCTGTATTATATTTTCACCAATATTTTTGTGAATGCAGGAAGCCCGAAAATGGGCCATTGGGACCTACCAGCAAATCTCCGTGTACAATTGGCTGGAGGAATGGCTTGGAGAGCCGTTGGAGGAATACAAGGGCTACGATCCAACGGTTGATCCACAGATTGAACAATTCTTCCAAACGGCCGCCATGCGATTTGGTCATACGCTCGTCACGCCTGGAGCCTACATGAGGGAATACGCTTGCGGCGGTTGTAAGCCAGTCCAATTCTACGGAACGGACGTGCGTAACAAGAAGCTCCATGTTGAAAAGTCGACAACGGCAGAGGAGTCACCGTCCTACGCAGGCGTTCGGACTTGTAATATATTTTGGAGGCCGCAGGTAAGATTTGCACAATTCGCAAATGTTTTATTTGAACAGCGGTTTCAAAAAATTAACTAATCTGCAGGAACCTCTCGTCATGCCGTACCGCCATAAATGTACCGGAACCTCCGAAACCGATAACCGCAAAGTCGCCGATATTGACCTCTTGCTAATGGGCATGGCCTCCCAAAGGGCCGAACGGGAAGACAATATGATTGTGGAGGACTTGCGTGGAAACGTCTTTGGGCCGCTCGAGTTCTCCCGCAGGGACCTGATGGCTGTGAACATCCAACGGGGACGTGACCATGGGACGCCGGACTACAACACGGCACGGGAGGCCTTCGGGCTCCCACGAATCCTGAGTGTGGATGACTATCTAGAAAAGACTGGAACCGTGACCCCACGGGAAATTGTTCAGGAAATGGAAGACTTGCATCAGGACCAAGGGGCTCTAGCCCATTGTAGGAAGAAGAAGCCGAAGTGCGACGCTAAGAAGCTGGAGGACAACTTTTGTGCCAAGTTGAAGAAGGAGTGCGAAGGGAATCGAACTCAGGCCTGGAGTAACATTGACGTTTGGACAGGCGGGATTCTGGAGACGGGAGAGCGCCCTGGTCCTCTCTTCAGAGCCATTATCAAGGACCAGTTCATAAGGATTCGAAATGCGGATCGGTTCTGGTTCGAAAATGAAAAGTGGGAAGTCAAGTAAGTAAATCCAATGATCTGAAATGGAAACTAAGTCATAGCTTCTATTGATCGAAATATTTGCAGGCGCTTCACGACCGAGCAAATCAGTCGGATCAAGACGCTGACTGTATACGACATGATCGTTGCTGTGACCAGAATGCGTGAAGAGGACATTCAGTCGAATCCATTCCGGGTTCCGGTTGATGGTCAAGCTTCGGATTCAGGTAAGCTACCTTCACATACAGACTTTGAAATGTAAGTAGTAATTAGAGATCTGCACCTGACAGCTGAACAAATAAATTCAGTCTAGAGCTGTGTATTAACGATTTGGCAAACAAAGAATGCGTGCTCATGACATCAGAACTAAAATTCCCATGCTGACTGGGTAGAGTTGTGCACATGATTATAGCCATCAGGCATTAAATTCGACATTTTAACTTTTTAGAAGTTTTGCTATTATTTATGAATGATACACTTGAAAATTATAACACGGTCTTTATGTCAGAGTTTTTGGAGAAATGCATAAAACCGGCAGAAGAAAAGCTTTGGCAACTGAGTCCATGCTGGAAGCAACAATACAGCAAGACCGGGGAACCTACAGGAGACAATTCTTCATCAATGTGTTACCATTTCCCACAGGTTAGAAGAGCATATCATAAACAAACCACTACAGTCTAATAACAATACTATATTGCAATTAGTTGGACTCTAAATCCACGCCGGTAGAGCCCTGCACGGACCCTGGAACCTACGACTACTTCCACGGCTCTGAAGTCTCCTACATCCTGACCTTCTGTGTTCTCGGACTCGTTGTTCTGGGTTAGGACCTAGTAGTTATGAAAGTTTTGAATTACCTAATCAATAACATTTGACTCGCAGACCTCAAACTGTAATCTGTACTTTAGGAATCGCTGCACTTGTGCCACTCCTAGCAGCCATGCGCCAACGGAAGAAGACCCTGGAAATGATAAAACTTCAAAAGGCCCTCCGCCGCTCCTTCACAGTCGCTGGAAACAAGGCCACGCCGTTTGCCGGTAAACATGACGTGCCACATTCAGTTTCCAGAATTATTTTGAATTCCAAATTAAATTGCAGCCCGGGAATGGGTAAGCAGCAGGGATGGGACCCGAGCCGTTGCCGTTCTCCTGACGGACAAGCTTGTTCTGGAACTTTACAGTCATAAGAGCGAATTGCTCCGAAGCATTGACCTATCAAGAAGGAAATCCATTGACATGGTCCTAGTGTCAGATGGCTTGCATTTGGTGATCAAGAATCCTACCGAGTACGACGTTGTGCTTGAATTTGACGGACAGTTCATTCGGAATTCCTTCGTAAACACGCTTCGTGAAAAGTAAAATCCATTCAGCAGGAGGTGTGAGCCAGCGTATATTGAAACGTTCCTTATTTTCCAGATTTGGAGGTATTGTCGAGCTCAAGGAAACATACGGACCGCTGAAGCAGTCCTTGTCCTCTGCAATCACCAAGAATGCTCGCCTTGCTCGGCTCGAAAAGTTCTTCCGCGTCGTCTTTGCTCAGGCCTTCAACATTGATAAACCAAGCGGGAGCAAGAACTTGCTGGAGCCAAAACTAATTCGAGAAGTTATTAGCACAGAACTGACTAAGGCCGAATTTGCGGATGCTCTTGGGATGAACTCTGGATCCCAATTCGTGGAAAAGGTCTGAGTCGAAATGTTCCAAATTATTGACTATGGTCAGAATAAACAGACACATTTTTGATCCTTGGTGTTATTATGTACTAAATTAGAGGGGCAAAGTACCAAAATAGGGAGTTAAAATGGAAGCAATTTTCTACTTTTTCCAGATGTTTGACCTGGTTGACCGTGACCGGAACGGCTACATCAGCTTCCGAGAGTTCCTCGACATGCTCGTCGTGTTTGCAAAGGGATCTGCCGAGGACAAGGCTCAGCTCATGTTTGAAATGTACGACATTGACCGGTCGGGCATGTTGTCGGCCGACGAGTTCAAGAACATGGTGAGGTCAATGATTGAGGCTGCGAACGCGGATGTGAGCAACGAGGACGTGAACGCATTAGTCGGCTCAATGCTGGCTAGTGTCAAACCTGAAGGGCTTCAAAGAGATGTAAGCTTCGTTTAAAAATCATACAATGGCTATTTTAAAATTAATCCTTCCATTGGATTTAATACTGTTTTTCATTTCCAAATTTCAGTCGCAAGTATCCCTGGAAGAGTTCCAAAAGCTTCTTTGTCGGTACAAGGACACTCTGGGCTACGCCCAACTCAATTTCAAGGGTGTAAATGTTCTGGAGACACAACAGATGGGAGCTTCAAGATCTTCATCTTATCAGTCCGCACGAGCGGCCGTTATCAGCATTTATGGCGGGTAAATTCGGTTTTGGCAAAGTTGCGAAATTTGGTTCACAATATATTCCTGAAAATTATCCTATAGAGAGGACATGGACATGACCCGAACCGAACTGGACATTCAGCACGGGGAAAAGGACAGCTCCGTCCTTCCCGTTGTCCATAACAAGAACCGATTGACGAAATGGTTTGAGCTCTACCGCCTTCAAATATTCTGGACCTCGCTCTTCACAATGATCGTTTTTGCGATATTTGCTGAGCGAGCTTATTGTAAGGAAATCGTTCAGAATTCGCTTCTTTAAATTGAGCTACTATTTGTATATTTTGGCTCAGATTATTCCGTAGAGCGAGAGCATGGAGGACTTCGGAGAATTGCTGGCTACGGAGTCACCGTGACCCGCGGGGCGGCCTCAGTCATGATGTTTTGCTATGCCGCCCTCCTGCTTACAATGTGCCGGAACATGATTACAAACTTGAGGGAAACGTTCCTCCATCGGTTCATTCCGTTCGACTACTTTGTCTTGTTCCACAAGTACATTGCCTACATGGCCCTCTTCTTCACGGTTGTGCATGTCATAGGGCATGCCATCAATTTCTACCATATTTCAACCCAGACCTCATGTAAGGCCAAATAAATTTAGTAAATCTCACGCATCAAAGCTTACTCAATTTTGGCCTTTCAGCGGACCTAAGCTGCCTGTTTCGAGATTTTTATTGGCCGTAAGTCCGCTACGTAGTACTCTATGTTCAGGATTTTAAAATGCCTTCTTACATTACCTTTGCATTTTTTAGAACGCATGTCATACCGAAATTCCACTATTGGTGCTTCCAAACGGTGACCGGGATTACTGGAATCCTGCTCGTCATTCAGGCGGCCCTCATCTTCATCTTTGCCACCAACTATGCCCGGACTTTTGCCTTTCGAATGTTTTGGGTCACGCACAACACTTATCCAATGTAAAGTAACAAATTGTATCAATTTGTAAGCGTGAATTTCATCAATAATGTCCTGCATTTTTTTCAGCTGGTACTTGCTCATGATTGTTCACGGGACCGGAAGGCTGGTTCAAGAGCCGATATTCTATTTGTTTCTCCTGGGACCCTTGACCCTCTTCATTTTAGACCGATTGGTAAGTAGTACTGTATCTAGCTTTTCGAAATATATAAAAATATACCTTGGATGAATCGCAGGTGACAACAAGCCGGAGAAAGATAGAAATTCCAGTCCTACGAGCTGAACTACTTCCATCAAGTAATATTAAATTCCTACATACGAAAATACAGGCGTTTTATATTTCGAGCACTTTTCTAATGTTGCAGATGTCACCAAGCTCGAATTTGCTCGTCCAACCGGTTTCGAATACAAGTCCGGCCAATGGGTCCGTGTGGCCTGTCTCGCCCTTAATTCAAACGAATATCACCCGTTCACACTCTCTTCAGCCCCTCACGAGCCGTCATTAACTCTACATATTCGGGCCGTTGGGCCATTCACGGCTAATATTAGACAGGTTTATGAGCGGTAAGTGATTTTTTGTGTACTTCTACATTTTTGCTCCCAACACAATTACCTGTAAATAAGTGTCCCGCATTATCTCTTATATTGAAGTGCACTCCCAAAGCTTTACCTGGACGGGCCATACGGAGAAGGTCACCAAGATTGGTGGCGGTACGAAGTCTCTGTTCTCGTTGGCGGCGGGATCGGCGTCACTCCGTTCGCATCAATTCTCAAAGGTTTGACCCAAATTTGAAAGTCCTGTTCTATTATAAAATGTGTTATAGCCAAATGTTTCTGATTTTCAGATGTGGCCGCAAATTCCAATCCCCGAAATTGTAAGAAGATTTACTTCATTTGGGTAACAAGGACTCAGAAGCAATTTGAGTGGCTCGTGGACATTATAAGGTTCTGCAGTGTTCTTTGAAATATTTGTGGGAATTTATTTGATGTTGGTTAATTCTGGATTTTCCTTTTACAGGGACGTAGAAGAGCACGCAATCATTTCCGTCCACATCTTTGTAACGGAAATATATGACAAGTTTGACTTGCGCACGGTCCTATTGGTGCGTTCCACCCAAATACCGCTAACATTTTCCATATGCCTACTACTGAAACTTACGGAAATCTGTAACTAATGATTCCTTAGTACATTTGTGAGCGGCACTTTCAGAAGGTCAACAACAAGTCACTCTTTACTGGACTCCGGGCCGTGTCTCACTTTGGAAGGCCAAACTTTGCCTCATTCTTCCGATCGTTGAGGACAATTCATGGAAATGTGAGCTAATAGTCATATTTACATTAGTTTTAGTGCAAATATTCTGCTTGCAGTTACTTATTGCATGCAACTTATTAAATTAGGTTTCCAAGTTCGGAGTGTTCAGTTGCGGGCCGCCGCCGATGACGAAGAAGGTTGACGAGGCCTGCTCCAAGTCCAACAATGACATCAATAGTAACGGCGTCATATTCCAGCATCATTTTGAAAACTTTTAGCCAATCTATCATATCTAGCTTAATCTTGGGACCCAAAGAATTAATTCAGTTTCAATCTTTATTATAATTTAATGCATCATATAATATAATCCAACATATTAAATTACCTCAACCGGATTTCGAGTATTTTTTGCTGTAACCAGCGTTAAGAGTGTCCTCTCCAAGCTCTCTTTGTCTAAGTGTGTAGACATACGTAATTGCAATTTCACCGTGGAAACTTTACTTACGCTATTTGTTTACCATGGCTTATCAAACATTTGGTTTAAAAGACGGCTGGGCAAATTTGAAGTTCATTTTAAGCTGCAGCATAGCGTCAAAGTTAGTCTTACAAATTATTAGTTTTAGGAGCACACCTTATTCATTTAACAAAGTATTCGGATTAATTAAATCTTCCTAGTGCCTATCTGTTACAAGGTGAGTGGTAGCACTATAGCCTACATATTCATAAATACATTATGAATTAATATCTAATACGTAGTTCTCTTTACAGACAGAACCTAAATTTTGAGTAGAAGAACCGGTCCGCCTCATACTGAAAATGGAGAAGCGCCTCAGCGTCATCAGCCGGAAGGACTCCGAGGGTCAAGCGGAGGTCAAGCCCAGGGTCTCTATTCAGGAGCCGGGTCAACTGACCGTTAGCCAGCCGGACCGACGGAAGTCTTTCTTCCCCGAAGAGCCAGGAGTGTCCCGGAGTCAGCAGGGACGAGCCTCCATTGACCCCATGACCAAGGCCAGAGGCTCAATTCAGGGATCCATAAGCCAGCCAAAACCCCCGTCAGCCCCGGAGGCAAGAAAAGCCATTAGTAAGCCGGGAAAAGTCCCGACTGAGCAGCCGCAGGTCAAAACGCCGGCTAAGCAGTCTGTCCCTGGCCCAGCCGGTGGCGGGCGGGGCTCCCTTGCCAGAGGCCCCGACGGTTCCCCCACAAATGCCCAGTCTGGGACCCCGGTCAAGTTCGACGTGAGCCGTGACGGGAAGCGCTACGAAGTCTACAAGGAGGAAGTCCTGGCCTCCCACATGATGAAGCAGCTGACCCAGAAGTACGGGACCCGGGGCAAGTCCGCCAAGTTCATATTCCTCCAGGCCTTTGAGGAGGAGATCCGGGGCGGGGGCAAGGGGCATTTCCTCGGGAAGTCCGGCCCACAGCTCGGGGCCTCTTGCTTTGAGGAGGAGAACGTGGATTCGTCTGAGGCGGAAATGGACGACTGGATGGAGGGCGAGGAGCAGGGGAAGGTCAAGCCGGAGCCCCCAATGTCACAGAAGGAGCTGGCCGCCAAGGCGGGCAACCTCAACTTTGCCCTCGGAGAAATGATGGTAAGATTCAGAGTTATAGCCATGTGTTTTGTCCTCATGCCTTACGAAGGCAGGATTTCATGGGAAGGTAGGAAGGCAGGAGTTTAAGTTAACGTAAGTTGGAAGCATTTTAGGTTAAGCAGGATCGCTTAAAGGTGGATATTTAGAGAAATGCAAAAAGGCAGGAAGGCAAGAAACAAAATGGAACGCATGATGAGATGAAATAAGTAAGTAATATCTGAATTTTAAATAATTATAAGCATACTGATACGTAAGATGGTAAGGCAGTAAGGCAGGACATGTTCAGTAAGGCAGTAAGGCAGGACATGTTCAGTAAGGCAGGAAGGCAGTAAGAGTAAGGCAGAAAGGTAGGAATGCAAGCGTAATGTCGAGTATAGTAATATTTGACATTCAAAATTGGGGTCAATTCGTCGGACAGTGTTATAATTGTATGAATATTTTTTAAAATTAGATCCGTCCCGCTGCCATGGTCCATCAATCCGCCTTCGTCTCCCGCCTCGAGGACCAAGTGAAGCACGAGATTTCCCGGACCGGCTGCCCTTCCCCCGTCTACGAAATGTCATGGCTCTACGAGGAGATCCGGCGGGAAGGGCTTAAGACGGGAGCCGGAATCGGCGGCGTGGACGACGCCATCTATGACACGTTCTCGGTCCGTGACTCCCTTGAGGAGCCCGAAGAGAAGATGCTGGCCCGGCTCAAGATCTACAAACGTGCCTTCTCGGCGCTCATCCTACACTTTGAGGCCCTGAGGCCGATCCTGCGGGACGTAAAGCGGAACTACGACGCCATGCTCTGCCTCCGGGACCGACAGCTCCGCGAGGCCAACGCCGTGAAGAAGAACATCCATCACGTGGAACAGGCTCTGGACAAGAAAATGGCTCTCGTCCGCTACGAGGGATTCAAGCAGCTCACGGAAATGGAGAAGCAGTGCTTCCTCCTCATGCGGCATGTGGACAAGCAAGACGGGGCCATTCGGACCATGACTGACATTCTTAATCGGTAAGCAAAAACAATCCCAAGCTGTACTGGTTCAGACTTTAACTTTAACTGTTTATATTGTTATGTAGGCTTGAGACTTCCTTGAGTGAGGAGCATGACCTCCGGAAGGACTCTGAGGACCAAAGGAAGCTCCTCATCCTTGAGATCAATGAGATCCGCCGGAAGCTGGGAATGACCCCGCGACCCGCCAAAGGCTCCGGCGTCATTACAGTTGAGGACGAGGAGTACGTCCAGGAAGAAGATGTGATTACAAGGGATGACCCTCTTATTCTCCGGACTGCCCTTGAGACGACCCGGAAGAACCTGTCAGATGCACATCATAGGTTAGTCCATGAACTAACATTATTCCTGCCAAAATATTTTCGTCGGTTTATTTATTTCCATACTTCGTGTTGGACCAAAATTTACATTTTCTGGGCAGCATTAAATATAAGCCTATGGCGCATTTTAATTCGAATTGTATTTAATCCTTACTAGATTGATGGTTCTGGAGGCGGACTACGCCGACGTGATCCCGCGCCACGAGTTTGAAACGCTGAAGGTGACCATGGCCGAACTAGAGGAGGAGCACGAGACCCGGAACCAGACCTATGACCTCCTAGCTTCCCAAGTCCAAGGCCTCCGTGACACAATAGAGAGCCTTACTGGAGAGCGGAACGCTCTGGCCGACATCACGAAGGATCTCCGTACCAAGGCCACGCCGCGCCCGAGTTGGGAGAAGATCGCGGATCACATTGAAGGCGGCCTCCCGCGCTGGGAGACAATTTATCAAGGGAAGTCCACCGCAATCATCGTCAATCGGCTCATTGAGGAGCTGACCGGGAAGAAACTGAGCGGGCCGCCAGAGTACATTACTGCCCTTGGGCTGGACCCCAGCGTCCCGCGCTACCTTCGGACCGACACCCGCGTCCGTCACCGCCAGCTCTCCCGCCGGGACGTGGCCGTGATCTGCAATGACATTTACTCCACGCGGATGGACCAGCTCGAGCTCCTCCGTCGCTACAACGAGGCCAAGGAAGAGGAATCCAGTGGGAGTTACGGCATGACCTCCGTCCTTGGGGACGTGCCCGAAGAGAAGCCGAACATTCTGCCGTTCCCTGACTACGTGGCTGCCTACTTTGAGGAGCGCTATCATATTCTGAGCCTCCGCATGGAATGGACTTACAATATCATTGAGGCCTGTAAGCTCCTGGGCGGGATTGACCCAAGGCTGGTCCAGTTCCTGGCTCTGCTTCAGGGTCGAGTTGACGAAGGGGTCTATCATCTCTTCCGCTCTCAAGTTGTGCTGCTGAGGGATGCCTTGGTCAAGAAGTCTCTGGCTACTGGACATCCGTCTGGATCTCTGCAGCTGTCCAACTTCACGAAGGCGCTGGAAGAGACGTTTCCGGAGAAGACTGAGGAGGAGATCCAGCTCCTCCTTAAGGCCGCTTCCAAGCAGTGTGGGGTCCATGCCGAATGGTCAATTCTCCGCTACATTACGTTCTTCGTGATGACGGACGAGGGACTGATCGGGGAGTTCATTGATGAGCTGGCCAAGCAAATGGATGAGGATCGGATGAAGTACGTCTATGAGATCCTGGCTCAGCTTCTGAGCGAGCTTGGGGTCTCTCTCAGCTCGGCGGAGCGGGAGGATGACCCGGCGGGGGACACGGACGTCACCATGCAGCAGATCTTCAGTGCCTTCAACATTGTGGACCCGACCATCAGTAAGTTAGTATGCTTCTAAAGACTACCTACGCCGAAATCGGAACCTACAACCTGAATGCTTTTCTTTGACAGCTGATGAGAAGATCGGAGCCGCCATGGCCTGGATCTTCCTCGGCGCCTCTTCCCTCCCAGGCATGACGCCGAAGGGGATCTACCTCGTGGAGTACATCAAGAACCACAACCGGCGGACCGAGTACGACGCTGACGAGGACGACGACGATCACGACGATGCGGACTTTGAGCGGGCCCTCCGGGACATTGTGCAGGAGGACGAGGACGAGGACTTGTCGGCCAAGGCGCGGAAGGCCAAAGTGAAGAAGATCAAGATTGCCAACTTGCGGACGGTTGTGCGGCGCCTGAAGGGCGGGGCCTTCCTCCGACACGGCCGCCGGTATCCCAAGGAGTCTCCGCCCCCAACGACCAATGAGGAGGGAGAACCCCCGGCTGGCGCGGCGCCTGAGGGCCAGGAAGGGACTCAGGAGCTCAAGGCCCTCTCTGGCCTCATCAAGCCGGAAGGGGCTCCAGAGGGGCCGGCTGGCGAGGGGCGGAAAAAATCCGGGGATGACCGGAAGAAGTCTGGAGAGGACCGGAAGAAATCTGGGGAGGACCGGAAGAAGTCTGGGGAGGACCGGAAGAAATCAAAATGAGCGGAAGCGAAATTGGCATAAATAATTCTAAATTCAGCAGGAGCCATTCTGTGGGAGATATATTGTAGTTATAAATTAATACGAGCCCAAGCTTATTTACTGCTCCCCAAAAATGATTGCTCCTCCTAACGTCTTCAGGATTCAGGCTAAGTACTATATAAGAGTTTGTGGGAAATGCATAGGCATTCTAAATTATCATTTCGGGCAGGTATATATGCTTAGGAGAACACCTAATTTACTGCCAAGCCTTACTATAGGTATATAGGACCTACAATGGGATCTGTGTCTCTGTTCTGCTCTGTGTTGTACCATGAAGGACTTTCCCGGCCTGTCACATGAATCCTCTTAATTCCCTGGCCCGAGTGTCAATTGAGAGAAGGATTAAGAGGCTCCCGAGCTCCGAAGAATAAGTCAAGTCGGGTGTCAAGCGACTTATAGGCTCCAGAAGAGAGCTTACTATTAAATTATCCGGCCCAGTTCCGGCTCAACGGGTTTCTGAACGACAACTGTTTCCTTGTTTTCGGTCCTCTTCAGCTTTGGCCACTTTCGTGTTCTTAGCACTCTACAGTAGTTTAGGTAGAATATCGCAAATCTCTGGAGTATCAACGTGGCAGCGTGTACTTCATTAAATTAAGTTCCAGGTTAGCTTTGACTCATAGGGACGTCGGTAGGTGACATTTTTAGTGAATATATAAATATTGCACGGCCCTCAGTAGATACTTCTAATAAAATCGATCCATTAGTAAGCGGGTGAGTGTGGGCGTAGGTCAAGCTTTGTGTCGGCAGTCGGCACTATATCTGTAGCTGCGATATATTTCGTGGCACTTTAGGCCATGGATCTGACTTGTGCATTCTGAGCCGTCACTTCCATTGTACTAAAGTGAGGGCATGTCCGGTGCAAGTGAGGCGGGCTAATCCTGCCTGTCAGCCTGGGCAATGGGTCACTGACATATTGCTGTCTCTTGTCAAGTTCTCCTTTTTTTTTCTGTCTCAAAGTTCCGGGTCAAGCCCTGCTGACGTCACAATTCACAATGTATTGTGTACCAAAGAAAGAATAGAGATTGAGAGTGACAGGCTTCGTTTATTTGTCCGACTTTCGCCATCCGAGAAAGAATCTGAATTGCACTTTGCACGAATATACAAAAGTATCCCGGCATATTGCATTGCATCATGGTAGTAAAGGCTAATAATGTTGATTTTAGTTTATTACATTTCTTAGTCAAATATCGTGGTAAATGTGTAGAACTCTCTGTAGGTACGTGCTACTATTGCTTACGCTGGAGAGCTGGCCGCAGGCCATACTGCTGGCGCCAGGCGCCAGCTTTACAGGAACGTAATAAGCACTGTGAATACGAAAGCCAAGTCCCAAATATTCCCCAAATCTCAAAGCAAATATTATGAAAAACTAAAAATGGTATTTTAACTCACATGCCGTTACAACTGCAATCAAGAGGAACAGGAACACGGCCCCAATAATAAGTTTCTGTTATGAATTGACAAATTACGGAAATTGAGGATTATTGTCCAACATTTAGAGTTGACAGGAAGGTTGATGACATGTTATGACAGTATGACATGATTATGAATTAAATATTGGTTCTTTTCTTACAGACTTGTGGGCCTCTAGCCAGTGCTTATCTTTCAGCTTCTTGGCTACTTTTTGAAAGAGCGACGACTTCTCGTCTAGTTCCTCTGTAAAACAGAAGTGTTAATTTGGTCAATTTAGACAGGCTAATTTTAATTATATACGTTTGCTTACTTGCTTCGGTTAACAAATCCTTAAGCTTCTCCCCTTTTGTGATAATCTGCTTCACGTTCTCGACCATGATTTCCTGCGTCTAATAAATACATATGTATATTAACTCATAATTTAAGAAAAAAGTAGCAAAAAACAGGCTCAACCTGTTCAACTTCTTCTTTTAGCCCTTCGATATTAGTCGATCCGCTCTTTACTGCTGGTTTCGACGACTTCAGAGGCTTATATGGGGTACCCGTCCAGCCGCCCTTGAAACTCATGTTTTATAATTACTGGAACAATAGTGATCTCTAACTGTTTCAAATGCAGTAGTAATTACGTATTTTAATATTGTAATTGTGATCAAAAGGAATCCCATTGCCGTCGTCTTTCCCTCAAGAGCTACGCTGAATTTCAATGAAACAGTATTCATTGTGTCCTAACAATTAGTAATACCTAATAATGTTTTTGGCTTGGAAACAGGAAGACTACATTAAGCGATCCGACATTCAAAACTTTCGACGTTCAAATGATTCAACAGTCAAAACTTCCGGCATTCAAAGGATTCGACATTCAAACGATTTGACCTTAAAACTTTTCGGAATTCAAAAATTTCGACGTAGTAAGTTCGACGAAGTGATAGTTTGACTTTCGGGTGTTCGACATGATGAAGGATGTGTAAATGGTGTAAAATAATTGTTTGTCACGCAATTTTGGTTTAAATCATAAGGGTCAGACAAGAGCACAACAAATATCTTTCGGTTAACAGTTTAATTTTGGCGTTATGCATTTAAAGGTCCAATGGATGGCATTATTAATTCGAGATAACTAAAAGTAAACATGCTAAATTTACATGCTAACTTACAATAATTCCAATGCTGTAATGGACGCTTAATCTAAACTCTAAGGAGCAAGAAGCTCCTCCAAACTGACAACACCATCATTGTTTGTGTCAATCCTTGCAAATCCTTTGGCCAGTTTGCTCATGAGCTCTGCCTTCCTTTCGTCGTAGGAAAAGATCCCGTCTCCATTAAGGTCAACGCTCTTCAGCGTCTCCGCCGAAAGGGTCACGTAGTCTTCCCTGCTATCAGCTGGTCGGGCCCGCATCCCGCCGACCACGATCTCTTCCAGGCTCAACCTTCCATCTCCATCCGCGTCCAACATATTAAATTCAGCCACTTCCGGGTCCGTGTCCGCGGAAGTTACGCCAAGTATGAGGGACAGGACCAAGAAGGACAGGCCTGTCAGTAAGAACTTCGGCTCCATCTCGATCAAACTCAAAGTCCTTATAGAACGAGAGGATCAAGTAAATACCAAATGATTTCTAAGGGGACGTACGTTAAGTGTGTCACGCTCGTAATGGGGAAGGGGGGTTCAGACTTGGCGTGACAACTGCGTGGAAAGGGGTTGGAGACTTTCCGTGACGCCTCTTGAATTGCGGTGTAAAAATTTAACGGAATTGTTATTCAGCGTGACATGGGGGAAGGGATTGGAACGTAGCGTGACAAGGGGGTCTAAAAGACAATGGTCCTTCGTGACATACTTAAACTACGCTCCACTAAATGAAAAGGAGGACGTTGTACCTTTTTATCTGCAGCAGGGGACTTCGTCACTTGACCTTGAAGTGAAAATATTAGACTTGCCCTCTTCGCAGTGCTGATCATACGAATTTCAAATACAAAGCTAGCATGCCATTAAATATGATCGTGTGTCATGTGTCATTCCCAATTACACTAAAAATAGGTCATTCATTTCCAGCTCATTAGGCATAAGGAGTAGGTGCTCACATAATGAGCATCGATAAGGCCCATAGGCAGGCCCTCAAGACGCAAGCCAGTTAGTATGACCACAAGCACGTACCTACGTCAAAACGGAGTGGTAATAATCGTTAGAGTTAAATAACTTTGTCCTATTATAATTATAAATTTATTCGTGGATTACATATTCGTTGACATTCGGAAATAACATTCCGATTCATATTTAAAGCCTTCCCGTCTGATCTCACATTGTGATGAAAAAAAGCGTTATTTATCAGTTTTTACCACTATGGGGTAAATAAAAAAATCGGTGTAGCTGGTAACACATTGTTTTAAGAGAAACAGTCAGATAAAGTGATATAATACAGTACAGCTTGGTGCGTTGTCCTTATCCTAATTATGGAAACGTCAAATTCCGTCTGCGAAAGAGGTTGTTTTTGTTTGTATTCTTAGTGTGAATTATGGTTGTATTCAAAAGGCTCGTTTCTAGTACTATTGTTCCCTAACAGCTTGTTGGTGAATTAAAACAGTAGATCCAAAAGTTGTCTATCCCTTTGATCAATGGAAACCCGCAATTATGAATAATATGCGTCTTACATTTTCTAGACAATTTATTTTGTCTCCAGAATAAAGATAGGAAATTCAATGCTCCAGAACAATGGATATAGAAACACAAATGTATATAATTTATCTGAAATACTTTTGAAGATTAAACGAATTCAACTTAGATGGTAGTATATGTATTCAGATACAAGTTTCCCCAAGTACCTAATAGTACTTTAAAGTTCGACTCGATTCAAGGGAAGATTACATGCCCGTGTTTCAGCAATTGGAACAGCGTGCTACTTCCATAATCATAATCATCACGCTCAAATTCCAGATCACGTGTTTTCTTTAGAAGTAATCGCTCCTACACATAAGATTTACTCTTAATTGCTGACCATTGGCTTACGGGTGCTGGAAAATAAATCGGGAGTATATATTGTTGTTGACGTAAATAGAGCGAGGTCTCGGTCAGTCTATATGATCAATGATCCGAAGGACCCGATTCCTGACCTTTGGCTTCCTGCTCTTCCTAGCCGAGGCCAAAGGCATGCCCTTGAGATTTGACCTCAGCGGATCCGACCAGTGTCACTTTCACGTGGTCAACGGGGACGACAGCCAGAGTCAGGCCACTGTAGACGTAGTGGAGGAAGTCCTTGGTCTGAATCAAGGTCCTCAGCTATGGACAGTCACAGCCTGGAGCTGGACCCAAATAGGAAACAGATCTGTCCGTGACTCTTCCTACTACACAGAATCCTGCTCAGTCACATTCATCATTCAGGTCAGCCCAACTTTCAGACCGCGCGCGAGGAGCGCCGTGCAGAGGCGCCTCAAGGATCCGGACCAGCAGATCCTCTTCATATTTGACCTAAGACGCCAGGCTCAAGTTCTCAACCCAAAATTTGTATTCGATCTAGAGTTTGATGAGCTGACCTACACGCACGTCCACTTGCTCCGCCTTAGACCTAACAAGCTGGAAGTGGAGGCCGGAAGTACAGTCTCGATCAGGAAAATGAGGAACCAATTTGTAGCCTTTCCATTTCTTACAACCAGCCTCGCCCAAATGAAGGACTTCGCCATTAGAGTACGAGACGCCGTTCTGGAGCCGTTCCTGGAAGTCGGAGCTGGACCGCCAATTCAATCGTCAGAAAGTGTGGCAAGAGCCTGTCAGTTTCTCTATTCGAATTCGAACAGAGATTCGGCGGCACGGAGGATCATCGGCTGTAACCCGGAATGGATATTCTTGGAGAACGCTGCGGGCCTAGCTAACCTCACGGTTGACTACTGTGGCCAACTGTCGGCCTACATCATGAGGGCCCGGGTTGGAGCTGGCTGGCAGGACCCTTCCGCCTATCAGTACCGGATCGACCAGTTTTACGAGAGGACAGAACGTGGGAAGTTTCTATACTGTACCCGGAGCCAGGAACGTGAGGTCTTCAGCTTCTTCTTCTGGGCCATGCCCTTTGACTCGGAGTCCTGGCTACTGTTCGGCCTCACGGCGCTCCTCCTCATCCTCCTGCTCAAGGGACAGTGGCTCGAAGTTCTGGCGGCAGTGAGCGTACGACAGTACATGCCGTCACTCAGAGGGCCCCGCCTCACGATCCTCTGCATGTCAGCCTCCATGGTTCTCAATTACTCGTATGAGGGGGTCATCTCTAGCCACGTCATCGTGCCGCCTGCCCTAAGCGTATTTTCCAATCTCCGGGAACTTCTGGACCGGAACTACGAGATTGGAACGTTCGTCTCGCGTGTCCCAGTAGGGCCCAATGATCCCCAGGAGCTGGAGCGCATCTACAAGAGGGAAAAGATCCAGAGCCGTCTCCAGGTAAAGCGCTACTATATGGAAGACTGGAAGACAAGGGCTGACATCTACGCCCTCTGTAACGTGACTTTCATGCATACGCCACTGGCCCTGCCCCATGTGAAGCTTGAAGTAGAGGAGAGGCATGCGGGTGTCAAGTGTCACGCTGTCAGGGAGACTGTCTATATTGACGACTACGTGTCTCTTCTCTTTGGACACGGGACGGGGAGGCTGTCGGCTGGGGCCGAATACCTTCGTGGGTCCGGAATCCTGCCATATATTTATGAGCATGCCAATTATGTGACTCATTACGACCAGGATCGGAAAGTAAAGTTAGTGGAGGAGAAAGAGAAGACGGACCTCAAAGGATTTCTTGTCACGAACCCAAAGGTTTTCTCAATATTTTGCCTTTGGGCCGGAATTCTGACCATGGCCCTTGTGGCCTTCGTATTCGAAACTGTGGCAAAGAAATGATTGTAAGATCCTTAATAATTGATGTATTGTACAGGATATTCCTATGATAACCTTCCGGTCTTAAACAAATCGTACAAATATAATACTACTACATATAATATTCTCTAAATTATGATTTATGATAGATGATCCGGGCCCAGTGTAAATCCTCCGTATGACATGTCTTGGTCTTATTGATATTCTATTGAATTTTAAAAAGGAGATTTATAGGGCCCGCCTCAGCCTGAATGCTTGCTACTACTTGGGCCTCACCCATAGAGTTCCTGCTCCATTTTTCTCTATAGCATTATTTTGAAAAAAGGCGCCGCTCCAGTTCTCATTTGGGAACTTCCATCCCTTGCACAATAAATTCGTTTTGCTCATGGATTCGACCACTTTCGAACTTTCGGTTGACCTCGTACTCGCTTTCTGTCCTACACATGATAAACTTAAGAATTGCGTTCCAGAACGAATATCGGAGCCCTATTGTCCCAGAAATCTATTTCGGCAGTCCATGATCCGAGCACTATTGCGTCACAATTTTATATAAATATAATAGGTTTTGTACAGAGAATAGGTACTCAATATATTTACAGCAAAAGAAGGTTAGACTCTTACTGCCGCGCGGTATAGGTAGAATGATGGACTCTGATTCCGACCACTTAAAGGTAAGAATTAAACTGAGAGTGGTGTTCATGACGAACCCAAAAAATACTTCAAGAGCAAAACAACGGCTTGAAATTGTGAACTGTTCACCGATGTGAAAGCAGATTGGGGAGCAGGATTTCCAGAACCTTGAGTCGACTCCGGCCTGCTTGCCAGCTCTTCTCAAATGGGTCTCTTTAACTGCCGATGAAGCGATTCTCAAATTAACTGCCTGCTGGCAAACATACGCCTCACATACTGCAATAGCACAAGAAGCTAAGGAGCCAAATAAAACGACAGCGACCGGCAGAGTGGACATGTGCCTAATTATAGAGTATATCAGTATAATTAAGCTTAGGTTCCCCAAGTAGTAGGCGGTTGTTATGCAAGGGCCGAATACAAAATCCCAGTTTGTGAAGTGTACTTGGAATCTACGGTAGAGAAGTTGCACGGCGGTCCTGCTGCCTGGGTCTAGGCACTAGTGCCTTCAGTCCAACTACATCAATTGGGAATTATAATATTCTATCAGCCTTTGCGCTGGATTTATATTTATTCTCAGGTCAGGAAAGAGCAGCAAAAACTTGGCAAATGTATTGCAATCAAGGCGCTCCAACGCTTCTGAGCACTTTACTTACCATAGATATTGCGTCCAGGTCGCCATCGTGTGCGCCACCAGTACAAAAATGTTTGCGCAAGAAATCAAACAAACTGTCCCATGTGAACATGCCAGTGATAAGATAGCGCAGCCGGTCCAAGGTTGATCAAGAAGTATTTGGATTGGAGTCATTTGAAAGCCGGGTTCAAAGTTTCCGCGTAGTGAATAAAGAGCAGAAAGGTTGGGAAGAAGAGAACGATCATTCCGCGCGCAAGTACATTGTTCGGGAGCCAAACGATTATTTCCATCCCATCTCTTGCTGGAGGCCAGGCTATGTCCATCGTTTCAGCTGAACAGTTCACATATAACAGATGCTGTCATATTCATTCCCTTCTCGAGTCCATTATACAGAGGGTGTCCCAAGTTATTTTGAACACTTTTTACCAACTAGTTTGCTCCAAGGTGAGGTCCATGAATCCTGGGTCTAGTTTCTAAAATAGCTCGAAAGTGTTCAAAATAATTCGGGGGACCCTCTGTATTATATAATGCTAATATCACTCCAGGTTGTTTAAAGTATTCCAATGCAAAGTACAATATACTTCATTTCGTACTCACCAGTTGACTTCGTGAGATCTAGACAGTCGTTTAATAAGGCCGCAGCCTCGTCTGACCGAATATAGATATAGATCTGGAACATGAAAACTTAGCAACTCGAATAAAATTAATATTTTCTACGGAATTAGGCAATATGAGTCTAATTTCCTTCAAGGTGGACAGAAAATGAGCAGTAAATGTTCTATAAACAAACTGACATATGTCAAATGATCTTTTAGCCAATCCATTTACTATAATCGGGATCACAATAATAGCTTTCATTTGCTAAAGTGGCTAACTTGTTTACTTCTTGTAAGTATAAGCTTCTAATTGCTTAAAGGTGCTTAATAAGAACATTTTTGCTTCGGTTCGATGCACCCCGGTCTACCCCCGACTTCGATTAGCATACGACGAAATTTTGACTACGTTTAATGAAACTCAAACTAATCTAATCAAAGTAAAGGTTCTCTTGGCTACTTTTAAGAATACTTGAGATATTTCCAATTCCCATCCCTTATCAAGGTATAAATTGCATTTGAAGATGCGTTCCGGGCCCGCGTGTAAGCCTGAATGAGGAGCCCGTCCCATTCCGAGTCATTCCTGAGCATGCCAGAGTTGAGGCGCCAGACATTGATCCAGTTGAGGCTTGGAATCCCGCCCAAGTACCCTTTAAGCTGATTGTAGTGCCCATGATCCAGATCAATGGATTCCAGATGGCTAAATATCTGTCCAAACTCCCGGAGGATCCTGGGATCCACGTCGGTGTCCTTATAGAACCGGATATGCTTGATCTGCGGGAGCTGGACCTTAGCGGCATATATGAGGCTCCCTCCGGCCGTCTCAAAGAGCTCCAAATGGGCTGGCGGGAGGTCAGAAATATAGATGTCCCCACTCCGCCGGATGCTCAGCTCCTCGAGCTTGTCACACTTCCGAAGAACTTCGGCCAGGCTCCCGTCCACTACCTTGGAGGAACTCACGTTGAGGACACTAAGGGTTGATGGGATGGAAGGGGCACGGAGGGTCGACTCAATGACCTCTAGCTCCTTAATTGTGAAGAGGATCCCGAGCTGCCGTAAGTTCTCATCCGTAAACGGGAGCGTGGACCAGGCGTCACGGTTCTTCAGGTTCGTGATCTGGAGGAACCGACCGCCGTAGATGTAGATTGATACGGGGAGCTGGAAAGGAAAGGTCAAAGGTCAATATTCGACATTATGGCTGAAACTCGGAATTTGACCTCGTCGTGTGACGAACTCGTGTACCTTTCTGTTGCTGGCATCCGGGACCCCGTTCCGTAGTTCTTGGTTCAGATTTGTAATGTCAGAAGTTTTGAAGGTGTACTCGGGCCGGCGTGGTATTGGTGGAAATCTACATATAAGAATAAATATATATATAAACACCAATCTCAATTTATTAAACTCATTTTTCGAACTACTTCGTGACAACGACATACATAGTACTTCTGTAGAATTAAATTCCCTGCTAGGAAGCAATGATAGTGGCACTGTGACCTACATTTAAGCTGTTTACAGCAATTCGTATTTAAATCAAGGATGTGGGTCACCAAACCAAATTAATATTTCTCAATTTGCCGATACTTTGAGTGTTGACCGAATCATGCTAAAATCTATATTTTCTTAAGCGTGCAATATAAGCATGTTACATTATGTGTATTAATGCAGCCTGTTTTAAGGATGAATTATGCTTACCCTTGATTCCGGTCATAATAATCAAAATCGTCCCCCTGGATGGCTGAATCCAGATCCTGTGACCTTGTTGTAGTAAGCAGTACAAATACGAGTCCAACAATAATCCAAACTGCCACCGAAAACACTCCCCGCTTCATCTTCTGAATTTTGCTCTAATCAGAGCTACAGCTAGAACTTACAACAATGTGTTAAACTTGAAGGCACGACACAATAGCAAATGTGCAACTATAGATTACCGGATAGATACCATAATGAGATGCGTTATGATTATAATATAATTTAACTTGAATGCAGATTTCTGGGTGTTCCCCTCTGCAGATCTGCCTAACGTCTGGATCAGGCCAGGCATGCAATATAGACTATCAAAAATCCTTTTGTTATTGAAGGACCAACCTGAGTTGGAATTTGGAATCTGATCTCTGATCCTTCCCGTCAATTACTACGTACTTCCTTATAGTAGTATATTTCCCATACATTGTAGTCTGCCTGAACCTGAGCCTACATTAGTTACAGAACCTGGTCACGTTTCCACGCAGATTACTAACACCTGAACAACTAATTGGGGTCGGTTTCCTGGATCCCACGTACCGTAATCGGCATCTCATACTTACTCCATGTGCCTCCTATAATGCATTGTCTTCATTTTCCCATAGCATAATGCATTATATAATATACCATTAATCCGCCCAGTTTTTTAACAATTCTTCCCACAATTTGAGCTTACATTTTTAAGTCTAATAGATCCTAATACAGCATAATTAACTTTAATCGGCACAATTTACGCTTATTCAACATTTTAAATTTCGAGTATGGGGAAGTGGATTTTATTTAAATTCAAATGCCTTACGAATTACAGTACATTTCATGCTTATTTGGCGAGAAGGGCCTTGAAGAACTCTTGGGCCTTGATCAAGGGCGTATGGACTTCGGTCCAATGCGGTTCCAGAGCCTCCTTAACACGCTCCAAGTAAGCAGCTAGCTTTGGGCGGCCCACACCAGCGTCGTAGCTGATGAGTCCTGACAGTCATAACGCGTCAATTATTAGTATTTGAATGTAAAGCAAATACTCATTCAGTGAAGGTTTCATGCATTGAAATGCTTGAAATACTGGGAATATTGGTATTTGTACTCACTCGTCATCTCGATTTCGCCAATGGCCAGGAGATCCGCAATGGTCAGCTTGTCCCCGTGAATGAACTTGGAGCCCTCTAGCCAGATGTTCTCGACCTTGTCCATGGCCTCTTCCATGCCCTTCTTGTACACGGCAATGTCTTCGGGGCCCGGCTTCGTGGCCAGCCCAAGGGCTTCCGGCTTGAGGAGGCTCAGAATGTACTTGGAAGTTGGGGACCGGAGGCCCATGTGCTGCCAGGCCATGTACTCGTCGATCCGGGCAATTGTCCGGCTCTCCTTGTCTGGGTACCAGTGGTCGGCTACTGGGAACGTACGGGCCAAGTATCGGAGGATTGCAACGCTGAAAAGCGACAATAGTCGGATTTAGATAATGGGAACGATGGAAAGAGGCGCTTCCGCTTACCTTTCTGCCAGATGGAAGTCATCGTGGACGATGGCAGGGATTTTCCCGAATTTGTTCACTTTGGCATACTCGGCGGTCTTTTGCTCTCCTATAAGGCAGTTTCACAAAATATTTAATATTTAATAAAATCAATAATTAAAACCTTTCCGGAATGCTTACCTTCCCGGATCGAAATGATATGTTCCTCTACGGGGATATTGTTGGCACGGACGAAGAGCATGAGGGCCCGGGCGGGCTGGGACACGGGGTCAATGTATAAGCTTAAAACCATTTTGAGGTATGTCAAACAGCTGATCTACGGGACTATTGTTACGGGAATAACGCCTTCAAAGTAAATGACAATTTGAAGCCTTGAGCCACGTATTTTTATAGCTTTAAACCGTCACAATAGAATACCGGGTGACTGAAGAGCTTCATGTGTGTACTGTTCATGATACATGATACATGATACACAGATCAAAGTCCAAGGGTAGTAGCGTGGTAATAAGCACTCGTATGCATATACTATTTACTATTTAGTAAAGTAGCTGTGCTGCGATCATTTTAACAGCACTGGATCTACTTAGGTATACAAATAGTATGTATAGTAGGACAGATAGGAGGGAATACCAAAGTACTTACCAAAGTCCAGTCCACATCCATAAGATAGTAAAACAAGCATGAGATTACACTAGGCTCTCACCTTGAGCCAGTATCATTAGGCAGACAGGCAGAGTAATTTCATTATTGTCATTTCATTATTGTGTAAAGCACGAGTAACTAACAAACAATTGCCGTGTCATCCCACTTTATGACTAAAAGAGTGAAGTCGAGGCTTCTATTTAATGCTGCTCAAGGAATACAGATTTTAGCCTTAAAAAATGGATAAGAACAAATCTATAGTTGCTAGCCATAAAGAATAGAATGACGAATGACTGGGCATGCATCCCGTATAAGCGCACAAAAAAAATTCTCAAATATTTACATTTGTTCCGGGCTAAAACCTATATTTTCTGGGCAGCACCTAATACTACCTCATCTTTAATTGTAATGCTTTATAGGTAAGGTTTTATTTACTGAATCGTAAATAAGAGTCAATAGTTAAGAGATGAAGAGTCTCGACCCCGAATTGTATTACATACAAGAATTCTGAACTTGTGAAAAATGAGACAGTTAATTAAAAGTAAAGAGAAGACAGTTTAAGTTTAAAGTTAAAATGTAATAGTTCTTACAGCATGGAAAATAAATCTGAAGCATGCAAAAGTGGTGTCCGTGTCAAAGTGCAGTCGTCATCGTGTAACAGGCAAATGAAGGTCAATCTTGTACACTAGTCCCGCCATCCTAGTACGTCCTCAGTCGAGTAGTCCAATTCCAGACCCGCTCCGCTAAATTCAGTACCGCTCCCAGTCTTTTCATAGCCTAAAACGAGTCATTGGCAAGCATTTCTTTAATTGAATTATTACAAAAACTATTGAATGATGAAACTAAAAATATATATTTCCAGTTCCAGAATTCACTTAGCTTTAACGTTATTATAGATTATGTAATAATAATTGAACAGGAAAAAAATCTGAATTTATTCCGTTGAAATCTGTAGTCAGCTTTCCCGAAAAAAGCTACATTTTTCCCGAGACAAAAACCTAAAAACAAGAGCCTTACCAAAACGCGGTGCAGAGAGTAGGTTGCCCCCGGCAAAGCGTGGCCATTGTCCGACCCCATCAACTTGCAGGAGCCCGGCCGCCTTATCCTCACTCGTAAGAAACAGAACAATGGAATGCATTGTTGTTTCTTCTCCCTAAAAGAAAGGTTGTTCTATATGTATATTTCATATTCGGCTGATTTTGCATTTCATATGCAGATTTTCAATTTAATATTACGAAAATCCTAAAAAGTCCATAAGCCGACCTGTGAGAGGAGAGTGCCAGGTTTGAGGAGCTGACGGTGGACCAGCTCCCGAAACTTGACGCGTAGGTCCAGGACTGTCTTGATGTCATCCTTCCGCCCTGTAAATTCCACCCACTTGTCCAACTTGAATGACATTTCCTCATTGGGACCAAGCCGGAGCCTCCCGCCACTCCTCTTCACACCTGTTGAATTAAATATAATGAGAACAAGCGTAAGTGTAATTTCATGACAATCGCGTCTATTCCTACTCACCAAAGCGGGAAGCAGCAGATTCAACGGTCAAGTTCCCCCCGAACATGGCCACAGCCGCAGCGCTGACGAGCGTACAGCCCTTGACCAGACTGAGCGTGCCGTGCTGGCTGATCTCATCGTAGAGGATCCAATCGGAGGGAAGGGCCTCCGTAGTCGCATTGGACTGAATGCAAGATGAGGGATGGAACCGGGCATTTCGGACAACGCTGGAAAAGTATAATACCAATTACCAATTTAGCTGTCTAATTGAATCGTTAAATTCAGCAAATGTACTTCTGGAGACTTACTCATTGCTTAAGGACATGATAGTCCGATCCAGTTTCATAATGTTGGGATAGAGAGCCGAAACCAGGATCCCCTTCACAACTGACCAATTGTTTGCATTGTAGTTGAGCGACTTGATGTCTCCAACCCCTTTGCACCGGACGAACCCTGAAGCCCTCAACTGGCCCAGGAGCTCTGT
Source organism: Hypogastrura burkilli (assembly GCA_034696285.1). Lineage (NCBI taxonomy): Eukaryota > Metazoa > Arthropoda > Collembola > Poduromorpha > Hypogastruridae > Hypogastrura > Hypogastrura burkilli. The sequence goes on from JAQFZY010000408.1 coordinate 28,841, forward strand.
ACGAATGGCATAAATCATGTCAAAAGTCCCGGGCACAATGTAGTTCTCTGTGCAGAAACTGTCTTCATGACCTCCGGTTTTGGCTGCCTCCCATTCCTGAAGTCAATTCAAAACAATTATAAAAACAAAATGAAAAAACAATCAAAATGTTTGTGCATAAATTGTAAGATATGTGTTATTATCTATTACATTACCTGAAAAGCCTTCAGAATTGACATATGGTCGCTGAACGAGTGTACGGACAGCTGGCGTCTACAATCAAATGCATTTTGCTGTTCCTCCAGCTCATTGGGAATGAAGAATGGATCCCTGTGGGCAGAGACAAGGAAGATTTGTTTTAACCCGTCCCGGACCACGTAAAATAATTACAACTAGAACCACCTGGCTACATTTTGTTCCAGCCATTTTTTTG
>JAQFZY010000409.1:0-29210 GCA_034696285.1 Hypogastrura burkilli
GCCTCTAGTTGCTGTTGCTCCTTTTCCTTGTCGACACATTTTTTGCTACTCGGACTGGCACTACAGAGCTACAGCCTTCTCCCATTCACGTTGGGCTACGGTAACACGTACACGCTATATTATGCCTTATTTGACTTGATACTTGACGATGATGCTGTGGTCCTGGATTTTGAAAGTCATCCTTATCGGAATGGATTTTTTAAATACATATCGCCCAAGAGATTTTTCGTTTTTGATTTATTGAATGAACACACCAGGATGATCAGGTTCATATTTATTCACGTTCAACGCACATCGAATTGATATGACTATACTGACGTCAGTAGTACAACCAAGTACTACATACATAGGTATACAACTCTACACTTCTCTTAACTTGCTCGCGCATCCAGTAAGTGTACTACAGAAAAAGGAAGAATTTCGTGAACCCTAATTTGTGTAAAACTTTGATTTTTCACATCAGCATTACATTACAGCAGATGTAAAATTCACATCAGCATTACTAAAAAAGGTGTCTGAAGCATACTTACATTTATTTTATACAATACACAATACAGTTGTAAATCATATATCATATCAATCATACTCATACTCATTTAATTTATAATTACACAGGTATCAGATTCAGTACAGGTTTCACACTTACATATAAGTATTATTTTATACTGTATATGTATAGTAGTATTTTTTACCTAAGCTACGCTACTATGATCAAAAGGAACACTTAACAATTTCGATTTTAAGAAATCAACAAAAAATAGGCATACATTCTTCATTCCGAATTCAGACACTGCCGCTGCTGCAGCTAGCTGATTTAATCCTATAGATTCCAATTCTAACGTGAAGAAATGCAAAGTGTTTAACCTAGGTAGTCCTATTTCAATACTTTGGTTTCAATACACATGACCCTGCACCTGTAACTTTTGGGTATACATTTATGATTTCTAATTTTAAACGCTTGTGGGTAATACGTATATCAGGAATTATACAAGTATATATTTGTTCTCGTTTTAATAAGCAGGAGAGGTTGAGTCCAGTTTTCACAGCTAGGTCCGACTTATATACTCGGCAGGATGTCAGGAATTATGTATTTGCACAACTCGGTTTCAGAGGAAACGAAGACGACCTTACTTACAGTGTTTTCATCCAACCTTTAAATGAGAAACACGAGTCTTCTTACGACGTCGACGTAGTATCATAGTTAATGCAGCATTATTGGACTTACCATCCTTTGATAACACCCCAGCACCCTTGAAAAATGCCGGGTGCATTATAAACGACACATACGCCGAGCCGTTCGGGATAGTGACGAGAAAGCAGCCATATCAAGTTCTTAATCATTTGGTAATCCATGGAGCTGAGTCCAAAATTATTGAGGTCGAACACAATGCAGAGATTGTCAGCAACTTCCTCAAAACATTTCTTACAAGCTTGTTCCTACATAGCAGTTGAGTGTACACTTGAACTCAAGTCATGTACGAGCAATCTTTATCGCAATTTGAACATGGGCGTATCCAGACTCAAGGATACTTTTGGGGGTTTCAACCCCAAAAACGCTATCCTAGATACGCCCATGAATTTGAATAAGGTGTCCATGACAGCGTAACACAGTATAATATACTCACAAGGCAGTAGACTATAAATTTGGTGAGTTGGTCAATGTCCCGGTCGTTCACATTATGGAATTTGGCTGGAATGTAGATGACTGGACGCCCTTCCATATCCCGATGTTTTAGGACCATAGCCTTCTTGGTTTCCAAATGATTCCTGATCACTTCATTATCTTCGGTTAAGGACTCGATCCCGTACTCCTTTCTCCACTTGTTCGTCTTTAGCAGTTGCTGAATTTTACAGAGGAAGAAAAGTTATTATAACTAAAGGTCCCGAAAGAATATGCTCAAGAATTCGACATGTATACGAGTTACGAGTGAATTGTCTATACTATGTATGATTTTTTTTTTCAGTACAATCGATTGATCTTGTTACAAGGGAGTTAGTCGATTTGATTGCATAATGAAGAATGATTTCAGTTTGATTCCAAGTAGAAATTATAAACGCTGCACTAAAATATGTAGGAGCACAAAATTGCAATAATTTAGAATACCTACTACATTATATTTTCTGTTGAAGCAGTTATCGGCCCGAATATACTCGTAGCACTTGTGTAGTAACTAAATCGTAGTTCCGTATTGGACTAGTCATAGGTTTAACTATAAGTACAACAATTTCAAATAATAAGATAAAGGGTTGGACAATGGTTTCTCTGTTCCTTTAAGACGGTCAAAATTCAAATCTATAAGCATATGCAGCGAAAAAGGCATTTATTTGGCTAAAGTAAGTTAAAAATGGCTATAAGAACGGAGAGAGACGTGCGGTCATATTTTAGTGGCTCATCGAGTTTCCATTTGATCTAACTTAATTTTTGATGAATTTGATTTTATTAATCAATCAGTCAATCAGAGTTTATTTGACATGGCGATGGCCCAATCAATTTGTTTTTATCAAAATTGCAGTGTTTTTCCTGGTTATTGCCCTACTATGTATAATGCATGACACGACACGACACACGACAATTTGCCTGGGTACGTATCAGGTATTAGTTAATTTGGATCGTAAACATCGTAAATCATATATTTCTGACACAGATGCAGACATACTACTACATGAATGATTTCCAGATACAATAGCCGTACAATGCATGGTAGTTGGTATTGGCAATAATCATGTCCCTTATGCTTTTACCTTATACTAACTGCATAGTAAAATGATTAGTAATAGTGGACGTATGACGCATGAAAAATGAACTTGTATATTGTATATAAGGTAGTACTGCGAAATCTGGTTTGAAAAGCGGACATATGGTCCGAAATTATGTCCAGGAGAGGTTCCCGGAAGGATTTACACCCGAAGCGAAGCCCGAATTCGGAATTCGGAGTGATATGGAGCCAAGGTGAGTGGCAGGACTACTACGCTTGCCTACTTGCCAGGGCCATGGCAGTATGTATGTATGCATTACTATCGTGGTGCTACTATCCATACCAAATATACACGCTTATCGTCAGAGCTGAATTCGTTAAAAATGTATACTATTTATAAATTAACCTTGCCCTCTTCCACTATTCGCTAGAATTCCTGTAGGAAATTAGACTCAAATGAAGGAGGAAGCTTACCTGGAAAGCCAAATCCACAGTCTTGAAAGCCCTGAGGTATCTGTGGACATAGGAAGATTAGGAGTACTTTAAGATTGAAATGAGCTTGGATTCATGTAATCCTGGACTTACCTTCGGAGAGCATAGTCGTTCTGATACTGATCCGGATCTGCGTCAAAAATTAGTTTGAGACGATTCTTGAGCTCTTCAAAGTCCCCTTCGGAGACGAGCCTTGAACTTTCACCCATTCCTGGAATAATGGAAGATTCCTACAATTAAAGCTTATGGGCTGCAACTTTATTAAATATACAACGTTTAACGTGCCTAGGTTGGATCCAGAAAAATGCTATAGATTAGTATAGATATGTTATCAGCTGTCTGCCAGTCTTCTTCCGTTTTAAGTCTGGCAAATGGGGAATTGGGCCGGAGCATAGCTAACTCTTACCTTTTTACGTAACGTAGTGGCCTATGGCCTATTGTAGATATAATACAATGGATGAGGGGGTTATATTGCAGAGTAGTGAAATATAGGGTTGGCGGAATTAATTAGGAGTATAAGGAGGATGTATGTAGGAATAGTTAGGGAAACCTTGAGCCAATCCAATCTCAACAAGGCTCCTTTGCTGCTACTGTTGTGCCCATGGCTGTCCGAATGGACACTGATGAGCGGTCTGTCGCAAGGTAAACAGTGGGCAGGCTCCTGCTTACTAACTATCTATGTACTACTTCTGCACGAGAACGAGCACATACCTACGAGATAAATTGGCAGCCTGGACCTGGAAGGCCGTGCTTAACCCTTCCACTTTTTTTGGTCCAGAAGACCAGGCTTCGTGTGACTCATGTGCGCCGAACTCCTAAATTCAGGAGCATGGGAAGAACCCTGAGGAGAAAGCGAAGGAGCCTACCTGGAAGAGGAACAGCAGGACTTTCTCCGAAAATAGGATCGTAAATGTAAAGGCCTTGCTCTTCACAGTATTCTGCCTCAGACGGCACATGGTGACATGACGTGTGGCGTGTGGCTGATCCTGTTTCATATTAAAAAGGGCTTCCGAATACGGAGTACCCAGATAGTACCCGACCTTCTCCTTTTCAGCCGCATTGATTATCTTTTGAGGGACAGGAAGTCGGAGTGTACTGTTCCAAAGATTTTTTTTATTCCGCCCAAGCCTAACATTACTTCATGAAATATAATTCCAGGTGAAACTAAACATGGTTAGCCACAACCCACAACACGTATGTTTACGTGGTAGATTTCTTAGAGCAGAAATTTTGAGTTAAAAACGGGTGTATTTAAATAAATGCTACTACGAACTTGTGATTACTCTAATATTATGAGTTGAAGGAAACAGAAATTGCCATACTCCGATGCATGAATAACAATTCGTATATGTAAGAAACGTGTTGGAAGAGGGATTTATTTTAATGCAAGTAATTTCTATGCATCACATTGTACAATAAAGAACCCTACCGGTTAAGAGCTTTTTTCTTTGATTCCTGGCCCAATCTGTTTTTTTTTAAATCATAGCCTAGAGAACATGGATTCTAACAAACATAAAGTTATTACCATGTGTGGTCCGGAAGGTGTGTTGGCGGGGTCCCGAAGGTGCCCCCGCGAAAACCAGCTTTTTACACCGTCGGCCAATCCGGTCGTACAATGCCTCATTTTGTAGGTATACTTAAAGTCTCTTCAGAACCAGTTTAGATTTTTCAAGAAACCACCGCAGGCGGGAAATACCGTGAGCCAAAGTTGAAATTTTTTCACTCTTTTCAACTTTGAAAAATTCTTGCAAACAATGACGCGGACCCAGCCAGTGACCTTAATTTGTTTTGAACTCACAAATGTTGGGACTATCAGAAAATCGTTGAACGAAGGTGTTCCTGCGCATGTGCAGAGGGGCGACCCAGAGACGTACTTTTTTCCTGTCTACCTACCTGGTCATGTGACACCTCATTTTGTAGGTCTACTTAAGGATTTTTTAGAACCAGTTTAGATTTTTCAAAATGCCGCACAAGGCGGGAGATACTGCGCACCAAAGTTGGAATTTTTTCACGTTGTTCAACTTTGAAAAATGCTTGCAAACAAAGACGCGGGCCCTGCGTGTGACCTTAATATATTTTGAAGTCACAAATGTTGGGGCTTTCAGAAAATCTTAGAACGAGAGGCGATAACGATGACGCGCAAACTTTATTATACGAAAGTCTATTGTTTCGCGCATGCGGCTCCTTTAATATTTGTGCACTAAGGAAACCGCTTGAGAGGATTATAAAATAATAGTTCGCAGATCGAAGTTATCAATTACAAACGAACTTCAGCAGTATGCTACTACAAGTTGCATGCGCTTATATAGCCAGTAGCCAATAACGATGGTGCACGGTTGTGGTACGTAGTTTCATCCGAAGTCTATATTCATTTAAGAAATATACTGATTATAAATATTTAGCATTTTATTCCGTTGTCCCTATGTCCTCTATAAGTCTATATTTCATAGGCTACTTTCATTTTGTTTTCAGAGAATTACAGACAAGTACCCGACTCCTATGACCTCTACTATTCATATGATTACATGCATTATGAATCCTGAAAGGTAAAGTTACCCAAAACGTGACATTTGTTAGCTTAAAGAAGTTAGGGCTCCATGCATGCATGTAGATCGAAGTTAAGAACTCGAATATCGCATATATGGCATATCATACTCTCCAACCGATGTACTACCATATCACTGAAATAGGACCAGAGATTTTAGGACTTGTTAGTACGAGTACATGTTTATAAGCTTCCCAGCTAAGCTCAGTAAAAAAGGCTAAATTCTACATACTAGTTTATCACGTGCCCGGTTATAGAAGTACAAAGTAAACAGAGTAATTTGCAGCGTAGCCTACATCCGGTGCATCTGTTTTGCGAATATCAAAGAAACCGTTTTTTTTTTAATTTAGCCATTACTCAGAAGGCTGTTTATGTTTTATGACTATTTGTTTCCATGAGCCGAGCGGTCGTGAGAACCTTGTTAGAGCCTTATGTTAGATTTTTATGACTAGGATGCTGAGGACTACGGAGCTTTAGTTTGATGTTTGCATAAAGATGAGACTGGATTTAAGGCCTACGGCATGTAGTACTAAGTCTGTCAAGGGGAGTGAAAGCCGGAGCTGCTGCTGCTACATTACATATGTATATTATTATGTGCTATGCTCCCACTTCTGCGCTGCGTACATTACGTAAAGAAGAGGAAAGGTGAAAGTCGTCTCCGTGTCCAGCCTGTTAATTTATAGTAGGTACATAACTTTATAGTAGGAGGTTGACGTGGTGTAAGAAGATACCCAGCCAGTATATTTAACACGGCTGCCAGGCCTCCGTTCCAGCCAGTCAGACCTCAGGTGTCGGCTCCTGACTCAAGGTGGACAGGCTCCAGCTCTCTCGGCCGTGTCCATCACTACTCGTGAGTCATCCAATACCTACTGAATATTAATAGTCAATATATAATTAGTTTTCTTAAAAAATTAGTTGTATAAACTGGGCTGTCCGCTGTCGTGATTCTTTGGTCAAAAATCCTCGTTGTAGACTGATAAGCAAAGTACTGTGGCTCATGCCTGCTGTGAACACTAGTTTCACATGGTCAATGCTCAACTGTATATGTTAACCGACCCAGGCCGTTGGTTACGTGCTTCTGCATTTGTCATGTGCCAAGAGTCAATGGGAAGTGGCACTTGACTCAGTTTAACATTCGGCACAGCCGACAGCAAATTGAAATTGGTTGATGTACCTACAGCCTACGACATACGAGCTCCCATGTTATTAATTGGTGAATACATATTCTATATTTTCAGTAATTCCTGCGTCCTGCCTGTCAGTGGATTGTGACCTTTTGTGGACGGGATTTGGTCATTGAAGTGTAGTTACTGCTTGGATTTGACATTGAATTGAACATGAGCAGCCTGGATGACTATTCTCTGGGTGTCCTGGCCTACGGCTCCACCCAAGACTGCTCTTTGATTCTGAACGACTTTCATTCCATGGTAGGTATTTGAGGAACTTGGCTAGTTAAGGCTGGGCTTGAGCCATTATACTCAATTTAATCCGTCAACGTCAACTGATTCTTTCTAGAACGAGAAGGAGAAGAACTTTCCAGACTTGAGTTTCACAGTAAAGAAGACGCTGTATGAAGTAATTTTTGCTCGCCTGAAGAATCCAGTAACTCCACCAGATCTCGTCCGACATTTCCTTAGCGCTTTACGGATTTTGTGGTAAGCACAAATATAACATAGTTGCGGTCAACAGGAAACACTTTACGCGGTTGGGTTTAATCCTAGGCTTTTCTGTTTATAGTCGTGAAAAGTCAACGCTGGAAGAGGTACTTCAGCATGATCATGTTGAAACCATTATGCAGGTTTCCGGCCTCCAGACCATCCAGTCCGTGGAAGTTTACAATAATGGATATCCAGGTTCGAAGTCGTAATGTTATATTTTGATTTACGTTACTTGCATAAGGCTTCAAAAATTGCGGTAATCTGCATCGCTCGATCACCTGTTATGTATAACTTTTATTAACAATCATTTAGAAGTTCTCGAAGGCCTCAAAGTCTTGTTCAACATGATGTTCCAAAGTTCGGCAGTCCGGTCAATGTTTGTTGCTCATGGGCTGCTGGAGGCGCTTGCAACCAACATCAGTGCTTTTAAACATTCGACTTCTCCTACGGAAGTGAAGTATTTTACAATGAGAACCTTATTTATCATCACAGCGCTGTGCCCGGAGTCAGGGTAAGTTCCAGTTCCATGGAATATACGTAGGGATTCGGGTTACTGGAGTAAAAGCTTAAGAAATTCTAAAAATCAATGCTGTTTTGTTCATAGTCCAAGATTCCGGAACCAGTTGAAGGGATTGGGCTACATGACGGAGTGCTTAGAGTTCTTGGCTCAGCCATCAGAGCCATACGAAGATGATGGAGTGGACATTATATGCGAGACGCTGAAGGTCCTGTACAACTTGATTCACGACATTGTGCCAAACAAGAATGACATGAAGGTCCAGATTGTGGAGGAAGAGGATCTGAAGCACTTATTCAGAATTACTGGACTCGTGCGACAGTTTCTACTCCATGAGTGCAGGTCTCGGGAGAAGAAAAGCGAGCTTGATAGGTAATTCCACAAGTCCGCACTCCTATTATTTACTAAGTCTCGAATTCTAATTAGATTTGTTACGAAAAATGAAGGTCGTACTTAGGTATAGACAGCTGGTGCCGGATAACTCTAAATGTAGTGTCAAAGGAACAAACTATGTAATAAGGGGCTCAAGTAAATGGGTTATAAATGGTTTCAGCAAATATAGAGTTATGTCTTCTAATTGGTTTCCTTTGAAAACTATTCAGTCATTCCATCGATCTCTTGGCTGCCGTTTCCTGCGAATGCTTCTCCGAACTCGTTCAGACCACGGAGAGTCCATGCACGTTCCAGTACGAGGGCCACGACATGTCAGTTATTGAAGCCATAGCTAATTTTCTCCTACAGAGGCTAGAGCAGGTAATTATTGCAACCACTTAATGAAAGACACATGAAACTAAAACAGTCATGAAATAAGAAGAGTCATTTGAACAGTTACTATTTTTATATAATTCGTTACTATTTAAATTAAATTATAATTCTATTACATGGGATTTCATTACGAAATAGTTGTTTCTCGTCAAATGAGTCCGTTGATGCCCTGTAATTGATTAGGAATGAATTAGGAATGTTTGTTAAAAGAAGTTTTTCAGTCATACGTTCTCGAATTCAAATTAGCCTCTTTAAGTAATCAATGTATGAATTAAGTAATTAAATCCCAAATTCAATGTAAACAGTAATGGATTCCAATATAAAAAAAAACATATATATATAAATAGTATCAGTCTAATAACAAGTCATAAATTAACCTATTTTTCGCTGCAGGCTCCAAATGGACGTTCAGTTACTGAGTCACTGTCCCCAGTCCTCTGTGTCTTGGTTCGTATGTCCGGGAGCGTTCGCGTGATTCGGAAGTACTTGAAGCGGCGCATACTTCCGCCACTCAAGCACACGGACCTTATTGAGAGGCCAGAAGTTGGGAGCACGCTTAGAAATCGACTCTGTGCTCTCCTGACCTCTCCGTCGGGCTACGTCACTGAGCTCGTGTCAACTTTCCTCTTCATCCTGGTCAAGGAAAATGGTAATTGGAGTGGAAAATGGTAGAATAGAAAAGATGACCCTCGTAGTGTCCCAACGTAGAGCTTCCTTTGCTTTTATAGTTCATAGCCGTAGTCGTTCAGTCTAGCGAACAATAGAAGAGCATGCATATAAACACACTTATATTTACCTGTTTTATACAATGTATAATTTATGCGAAAATTCCGCTAGAGATGAAGTTACTCATTTACGATTGTATTTTAACTCAACAGTCATCACTTTTCGTGTTAACAGACCCAAACAGTATACAGTACATATACTTACTTGCTGTAGGAAACTTGAGCTTTGATTAAGTTGAATTCGTAAATGGAAGGGTGTTGTGGCTTACTGATCTGAAGGGAGATCATAGTTGTACGTAATAGCATGCATATTATATCTAAATATAATTAGGAGCAGCTTAATTCTGACGTATAACGTTATCAATTGTACGTGTAACACCTCCGCGTGACGTAAATGTGCATTTCTGTTAATTCAAATGAATTGGAAAATATTTACGAGTAATAAATTCTTCCGGTTGTTGATGATGCACTAACCCAGTTCGGGTTACCTCAAACTCAAAGCTGTCGTAATTAAAGTAATACTCCAGATTCCACTCACTCTTGGAGTGAACTTCTTCGTGAGTCTATTTTTACATCCACCAAGCTAAATTAGTTGGTTCATCTCTCGGAGAGTAATCTGAGTAAGGGCCTAGTAGTTAAACTGAATAATAAAACCGGAGGCGAACATGCAAATTCACTTAGGGAAATCTCATCCGGCCACCATTGTGCTCTTACGGGCGGAAGGGACAATGGAGGAAGGAAGGGTGATTGAGGAAATCAAATTCCCTAGGGAATTCCTTCTAACAATAGGATCCAATTACTTAGGGCTCGGCTATATGGAACCTCTAGTATTTACTCTGGATTTTATTTCCTTCTGTCTGCAGTGAAACGGCTGGTAAAGTACACCGGGTTCGGGAATGCTGCTGGACTCCTGGCCAATCGTGGGCTCCTCCTCGGCGGAAAGAGCAATGCCGGTGGGGACTTCTCCTCCGAGTCCGAGGACTCGGATACTGAGGAATACAAACAAGTCTCTCACTTGTAAGTCATGAAAAGCTCAATAAAGTTCCTAGCTCTAATTACTAATTGGATTCGGATCCCAATATTACGTGTGCAGGATTAACGGGGTGGAGGGCTGCATTCAGGCCGAGCGCCCGTCCCCCTGTGATGGCATGACGGAGGAGCAGAAAGAAGTGGAGGCCATGAAGCTGGTCCAAGCCATTGACAAGCTCAATCGGCACCAGCTCATCCAGCCCGTTCATATTGGGCCGGACGGAAGGACCCAGCCCCTGGACCACGTCTGTCAACTCCTAGAGCACTCTAACCTCTCATCAGACAGCCTGATCCGGAGCTACCGTCGAAGTGACAGTTCGGACTCCGAATAGGTCCTTTTTGACCAGAGTTGTTGGGTGGGATTGAATGGGATTGTTATATAATGGGATGACAGTGTGATGGGATTAAGTTCAGGTCGGATAAACCACTGTAAACAGTTGTCGCCTAATTAAATCCCACCCGTTCTGATAAGATTTAATGGACAAAGTAGGATAAGCAGCTGAAAATCCCATTAAGTCCCATTAAATATCAATCCCACCAAATCCCAAATTAAATCCCATCACAGTGTGTAGTCCAACCCTGTTGTTGACAAAGTTATGAACCGTCTAAGAGTTACCTACTCGTAGGCACGGAATAGGCGTTATCCTCTTTTTTTTTTTTTTTACTTGCTCCTGACTTACTAATCCCATTCACATCTTTTCATTTTAAACGAACTCTGCTTGTTCATAATTTCTTAATTATTCCAAAGAATCATCGTACCAGTATACAGTCCGGTATGAGTATGAGGCGGATGGCCGTAGCGTTTCACAAATGAATAGTATTTAACTTGGCTTCCTTCATTAGATACAAAAGTATACGCTAATTTTAATTGATATTGTGATTAGAAAGAAGCTAGCGCAATACTTGTAGTGACCCTCATAGTGTTCACTGGAAGCATAATCATAGCACTTATAGTAGCTGTAGCAATAAAATATTGGCGTTCGCGTAGCTAATAATTCAGCCAGACAATACATACGATAACTGCAATTAATTTAAGACTGAGCGTTAACCAATTTCTTATTTGATTGTACATTACTACTACTACTTACTTACCTATCTCTAAAAATATTTGTGCATACAGTAATTTTATAAGTACAAATGTTGCAATCATGGGCTAAAAGGATTGAGATACAGTTCCCGGGGATCTCTGTGGGTACTACACCTGGCCAACGACTCCGAATGCATTTATTCAAACAAATATAGATGTTCTTGCTGACCTTAATCCACTTTGTAATAACTTTAGCTACCTCATTAATCACGTCCCTCGGGAAAAACGAATCACCAATAAATAACTTTTATGCATATGTTACACAGCAGAACGTTTTGCTCTCTTATTCAGCATATGAATGAAAAACCTAAATCCGGATCCGGACCGGGTTTAATTTGACTAAATCCATCCATCTTTAATATTTCTTAGTTAATACACTATTATGTACATAATTTATTTATAGTGACTCCACAATGGTTACGGATCCAGCTGTAGCGTTATTGAATTTTGAACTTGCCTTTGCTTTAGGACTATGGACAAGAGCGGTGATGATTGAAGATGAACGCTTTCTACACAATGAATTTTTGAGAGTAATCTGGAGTTCCCCGAATTTAGCAGGTTACGTTGCAACTGTTTTCGGAGGTTCTGGCGGAGCAAATTCTCCCAAATCTTCATCATAGGAGAGCCCAAGTCGAAGGGGCTTAAGTTCCCACTCAATTCGGCTCTCGAGCTCGGTCAGGACAACACCCAAGTCCTCCAGCGTAGGATTCCCCGTCAGGGTATCTGTGACGTGGTCCTTAAATGAGGAGATCAGAGCTTAGGTACCTTGGATTCAACTGACGGATTTGTACAAGCTTGGGACTCTTACCCGCTCAATCTTTTCCCATCCTAGGCAGCCGACGGGCCATCCTGGAGACAATTTCTCTGCCAATGCGACACGTAGTTGAAAGAGGGGACTCCACTTCAGGTGAGCTCTTTCGTAACCCCATTCAGCATCTCGCCTAACCACTCGGTAAATGTAGTCCACAAGCTCGGACAAAAGATATCTCTTTGGCCTTCGCGGGAAACATGGGAATGTAATGTTTACATTGATGATTATGATTAGTATTGCTTAGACGTGCTTAATAATTAATCCTAACTTTATTTTGCAGAATAATGCTTACCCGACTATGTCAAAGCTTTTTCCAGCAGTTTCCGCATCCTTTAGGGCATTTATGACTCCCGTTGCAACGTCACTCACGAATACAGGCTGCTTAATTGTCTTCTCCCCCTTCTCCCAGAGGGGCATTTGGTAAAAATTTCGTCTCCACCATTGAGCATAATAACGCAAGAATCGATCACCCTGACCGTAAATGTCCGCCGGTCGAAAAATGGTTGCGTCAGGAAACTCCTCACGAACGGCTAATTCTCCAGCATATTTTGTCTTTAAGAACTCGGAACCCTCAGGCAAGACGCATGGCTTTGGAATATCAGAAAATGCAATTAGTTCATAAAATTGTTGGAAGTAAGTATATTTAATGTAGTTTGGAATAGTGAACGACTCTCAGGAAGCGAGATTGGCTTTCGTTACATCCTTTCAAAATATCTAAATTACTTGGATATTACAAAATAAAAATGGAAAGCAGGTTCTCACTTACTACAGTCTAAAATTGGATATGGGACTTACCGGTGGATGCGGAGAAGCATTAAGACTTGAGAAGTGAATTAGCCGTTTCACCCCAGCCTCCTTACAAATTCTAGCAATTCTTCGAGCACCAGTAACATTTACATCTTCGTAATTAAAGTTTCTGGTTACCCAATCTCGGCCAATCAAGTTGATGACAACATTGGAATACTTTACAGCCTGTTGGGAGTAAATTATTATTCTAGTAAGTATACTACCTACATAAATATACATACGTAAATAAATACACATGGAAATGAAAGCTAACAAATTGTTTCGTGGTACCAATATTTTGACCGTTACCTTTCTAATTGAATCTTCATCAGTAAGCTGGAAGGGATGAAAAAGGACCTGTCCCAAGTCACCAGCAAGTTTCAGAGGACGAATATCGTATTCGTCACATCGGTAGGGGATAATTATCTGAGAGGATAAGGAAATAATATATTAAAAACATAAGCACATACTCATTCCACTCAACTGCAGAGGTCAATTATTGACCTCTGCATCGCAAGATTCACCTTAATTTATTCTGAAGAAAAATGTATTATTTATATGCCATATTGGGAACTTAGTCCTTACTTGACTCCCTGATTTTCCCAACCGATTTACTACGGGCTTGCCAACGAAGCCAGTAGCTCCAAAAACCGTTGCAACAACCCCATTGAACGAGGAGCGGCCGCCGGTGCCTCTCTTCAGTCCCGGTAAGGAAGGGTCAAAGTGGGAGTAGGGTTTAGGTTCAGCCACTGGCCTGGCTGGACCATCCGAAGCGGCCTTAGAGTACTTCGCAGTAGAAATACATGGACGAACTGCTAGTGACAACCCGTTGAGTCCTGTAGGAGCAAGTACAATCTGTTATTACGTTTTTTGCTTGCAACATGTGTGATGTGCAATGATGCTTAATGTATCAAAGTTACAATGTGTTGCACATTGCAAGTTGCCAATTGTTTACGAAATTAGACAGTATGCATACTTACTAGTCAGTTTGGGAAATATAATTGAATGAATGTACACGTAAAGCCAAGTAAAACCCGACAAATACCAATGCTAAAAGTTTGGAGTTTCTGACATAAATAGTTTTAATACATAATATAAAAATCGATTGGAATTGAAATCCATTATTTTGCGTTATGCGTTGTGCTTGCTTGACTCCGAACCAGAGTTTTATGCTCTTTCCAATGATATAATATTGCTTATACTGTGATGCATTGTAATGACATAATACTCGAAATCACATTATGTTTGTTCTTTGATTTCTGACATGTGACATCTTTAATTTTGATTTTAGTATTCTCAATGTCAATCGTTGTCGTCAGTAGTCACTCATCATTCGCCATTCGTGTACACTTTCCCTCGGCGAGTACCGAGCTAAAATATGACAAGAGTTAGACTTACTTGAGTTCTTCAGGAGGATTTCAGAAATCGCAGCCGCCATTTCCGCCCAAATTCACCCAAATTATAATTATTAATCTTAAATGTTCACAAAAAATAAAACATGGGACCGACCAAAATTTGAAAGTCCCGTCCCTTACCCATACTCACAATTTCATACTCAGCCCAAACCCGTCTCAGTGCTGTAGGAAGGATGTGGCACCTGCCAAATAAAATATACTTTATAATATATTGAGTTATCTATCGTATTAATGTGGTAAGTTTTACGTATTTGAGAAGAAAACAGGACAGCAGAGTATGAAACGTAAATATAAGAATGGGTAGGTACAATGTACAATTGAATTTGTATTGGTTTGTCCTCTATGCCGTTCACGATTTTTAATTGTGGAAATTATTTAAGTAGGTATATTATTCGCAGCGACGCCACCAACATTTCATATTGCCTATGTCACCTGTGAAATCAGTTTAGAAACATTACTGTTGGACTCAGCTTCATCTGTACAATTTCGACTCAGGTACCCAAAAATAATATGCTTAAAAAGCTCAATTCGTGTTTTTGTATGTGCTTGTTCGCTTGTCACTTGTTGTATTTTTCTGTTGTCGGTGTCCGAGATTTAATTTTTATTTGTGGACGTGTATGTTTATATCTTTCCTTAGACGCCAGTAACACATCAAGATTCAATTCACTTCCGTTATTGCCTGTTACCTGTGACATCATTGTCATTTGTAATTGGGACCTCCTTGGACAGCAGCGAAGAATCTTTCAATAGTCTAGCAGGCAGCACCACTGCACTGGTTAGAGTGATATACCGATATATGTAGGTATATGTAGGTACTACAAGTATCTTACCTAGTATTATATTTTTATTGTAGGCGTAGGTACGTAGTACAATGTAATAAACTAATTCCAAAGGACCGCAGTTATTTAACACCACCGTAAAGTAAATAGAATATCTAATCCATTGTCAATTCTTTATGAAAAATTCTAATTGCAGCCCAGTCTGTCTGCCTTCAGCCTTTTTGGACGGCCCGATGTCCGACTGCACAAGTTGACACAGGCAGAAATCAGTGGCAGCCCCGATCTATAAGCCACTTCTTACTCAAACCACACGACACGGAACCCTGCAGTGGTCCAAGTTCAAGGGGAAGTGAGCCATTCTGAATGACACTTCCAACATTAACAAGTCGGCAGCGGACGAAAGGGGGATGCGAAAGCGAATAAACGAAAACGATAACAGCCGACAGCGGATAAAGCTGGATCTCCATGGTTCCAAATGAGAGGTACGGTCTACGGTCTGGAGCCCTCCGAAGAGCGGAAGATTGATGTACCTGCTCAATACTCCGTGTTGTGAACCTGGACACGAAGCAGCTCAGTTCATACATGCTTCCAAGTCGATCGATATGCGTTTCAAGGAAACAGCGGAAGAATACGGTACCCGAGTTTAGCATTTAACAGTTTCTCACATGTGGAGGTGATCATTGGTGTATTGGCATATTTTAGTCTTCACGGTACTAAAGTTTAAGATTGTTGGAAACGAGCATAGCTATCCAATTTGAAATTCATTAGGCCTAACTGCTCTAAGTAAAAATTATATGACTGATCTCGTTTTTTAGATTCAAGCATAAAGACGCCTA
Organism: Hypogastrura burkilli; assembly: GCA_034696285.1. NCBI lineage: Eukaryota > Metazoa > Arthropoda > Collembola > Poduromorpha > Hypogastruridae > Hypogastrura > Hypogastrura burkilli. Next base: position 16,142 of record JAQFZY010000409.1, read on the forward strand.
AATCCAAGAAAAAAGAAATCCTAAATTGAAAGTATAATCAACACTAACCTGTTTTTTATTGTTCCATGTTTTTTTTTTACTTCGTAGCAACACTAAGCTGTGTTTTATTTAGGAGGAAAATGTAGCTTTGACAAGGTCAATTAAGTGAGACTAGAACTAGAGTCCTCATGGGAAGCATTCCAATTGCATATAGAAATTTGGAATGCGATACCCAATCATTGAAAGTTATTTATCCTTTTTTTCCCCATTTATTCAAGCCCAAATAAAATAGTCTGCGATACAGTAAGTCATGATATTTGTTTTTCAAGTAAATAGTATACTACTACTCTGCTACTACCGAGTATTCTTCTAACTCCATAATATGTATACATTACACGCTCGTCCTCGCCCCTGTCCCTGCTGGAGACAATTATAATCAGACCTAACATCCTCCAAAGTTTATTGCGCCTATTTCGCCGTTTATTGCCTTATTCCTCCATTTCCTTCCTGGAATGCAAGAAAGCAATTTTCGCATGTACATATATAAAAGGCTCATGCCGAGTACGAATTCTGGGCTCGTATTTAGGAGCCAGGATAAATAAATACATGGGATTGCGTAGGAGCTCTACTTCCTCTTAGATATGCGATAAGCTGCTATTACAATAATATGGTCGTGGTCTGGTCATAGGCCTGTAGCTATACAATAGATTGTCTACCCACTAGAACATAATACAGTAATGCGGGACTCTGCTATCAGCAGCACATTATAATGCTTCTTTGGCCTGGACTACTTTCACTCTCTGAATAATACATTTGGAGGCCCGTGGCCTGCCCTTTCTCCACACTTCGCCTGACAGCTTTCACCCTGGAAATGTCAGTTGTCAGCGAAGCATAGGTTAAGGGCTTGAATGGGTCGGATTGTGGATATTTGGGAGGACTTGCCAAGGAAAGGGACAATGGACCACAAGCTATGCCTTGAACCCGTTCCATGCCCATGGAAGCATTTCCTGGGAAAAGGAATGGGACCTAATACCCTTTAGGAAGACAATAGTCCACGTAGGGAAGGAATGTTTACTCTGCAACTAGTGTAGCCTGGATCGTGTGTTCTTTGGGCCTCTTCTGGGATGAGCATAGGAGGCTCTAGGTGTCATGTGCTCACGTAATATGTAGTAGTGATAGTGGGGCCTGGCTCAATGGATTGGGTTCGGGACATAAAGGGTTGAGGCAAGGGGAAGAGGCAGTCCTATACTACAATTTACAATACATTGGAAGTAGAGAGGAGAATCTCCGTATGACGGGGACGACGTTCTTCTATTTTTCTAATATTTGAGCCCTCCTAGAGTTATTCCTTTTTCTATTAGAACATTAGAGCCGAGTACAAAGAGTAATTAAAAATGATAGTTAAAAGTACATTAAGTTGATATTGATAGAACTTTCTCCTATAATTGATAATTTCTAATTGTAGGCGTAAATGGGCTTAAAGTTTCGTTTTCGTTAGTCAAGGACCCTTCTCCCGAACCCGAACCTTGAACATTTCGTTTTCTACTTTTATAACGAGCCTCCCCTGACAATCTACTAAATGGGGGACATCAGTTCGGCCGCGGCTGCCGAGCGTCAGTTCATCGAGGACCTCGAGCGGGCCAAGCGGCTAAGCTTGGAGTGCTACGAGACTGAGAAGAGCGAGCGGCTGAATAAGATGGGGATTGGGAAGTCTACTTTGGCTGGGACTTTAACTGATCCTTCCTCAGCCTCCTCTACCTCAACTACTAATGGACGGAGATTATCCCAGCCCACGACTGGGCCCTCCACAAGTATGTAGTACAGTACAGTATTAATGATTAATTGTGTCTATTATTACCTTCCGACCTTGGGGCTCAATAGATAGGCCTGGAGCATTCATTGTTCGTCACAATCCACAGGATTTGTGATTTAAATATAGTAATCAGACCTTGGAAAGGAATAGGCTGCCTAACATTACGTTATATGTATGTATTATAGTACTGTACTAACTCTGTATTTGGTTGAGCAGGTGATAAGCTTCGTAAGCTTGAAATTACGCCGCGCCCACGGCCCTACTCTCGAGGAGTTTCTAGTGGCCCGGCAGGGACCATCCTGAGCCCTCCGCCCTCTGACACTTCCTCCAGCCGCCTGACCTCCATTCCGCCCCCGCATCCCTTTAAGCGTCATCGGAGCCTGCCCTACCGACACCGCCATCCCATCCATCCGCCGGTCCTGGGAGAGGACTACGCGGCCCCGTCTGACGCCCTGAGCCCCATCGAGCCGCCCTACAGCGACCCCACGTCGGCCAGTGATGATCTCATCTTCCTCGCTAGTCCCAAAGTCACTCCCAAGCACTTCAAGCCCTCCTTGGGAGCCGGGAAGGAGCCCAACACCTGTGATACGCCAACCTCCAATACCAACGCTACCATAATTCCTAATTACTCTATTCCAATCGACAGTTTCCCGCCACCGAAGGGCGCCAGTATTCCAAGGAACCCGACCCCGGGTCCCACAATGCAGTTCAATCCGCCGGTCCGACCCGGGCCCGCCCCGATCACGCCGGGGACCACCTCAACCGTCATTGGAAGCATCCTCAGCAATATTTCCAAGGGCGTGTCCCCCAACGGCCAGCCCCTCTATCCCCACTCAAGGAAGCTCCAAGCCATAGGGGAGAACCGTCTTGCCAACGGAAACGAGCCGCTGGCCAAGGGTACTGCTTCCGGGAGCAACCTCTACAAAAGGGTATCGGATGACCTGAGGTCAATGAACCTGATTGACTTTGGAGCAGTTGGCGGGAGCGAGGAGAGGATGGATAGCAAGAACATTCTCGAGTACTTTGACCCCCTTGTCATTCGGGAGAGCCAAGAGCGAGAAGCGGTGCGGGATCGGGACGAGCGGGAAGTCAGAGCCCGGATGTCAGAGCCAAACTCTTCAGCGTCAGAGGCCAGGCCTGAGTCCGTCTATAATGACTCAACAAATTCCTGTACCTCGACTGCCACTTCGGCCTTTTCCTATCGGGGTAGCGGCGGCCCGGCCTCCCTCTCCCTCTATCCAAGTCTCGAGGAGTTTGAGGCGGAGACGCTCTACGGGAACCTGGGCGGGTCTTCGAACGGCGGGCGGTTCTGCCTCTCGTCGGATGCCTCCAGTTTCTACGACGTCTACAACCCCTTCGAGTACCTCTACACCGTTTCCTGCTCAACCCCGTCGGCGGCCGGCGAGTCCCTCTCTAACATCAATTCCCAACAGCAGCACTATGCGAGTGTCCAAGGGGGGAACGGCGGGACCCGGCCCATTGGATTCTGCTTCAACGAACAGGCTGTAGCGGGGACGGCCCATGCCGCCCCTGCCCTCCCGCCCCGGAACTCCGAACTCTCTACTTCGTCAAGGAGCTCATCCCCTACGGGCTCAGTAGCGTCATCAATTCAGCTCCGGATTCGGAGTCAGTCTTATGACCGGGTAAGAACCTATAGTTGGTAAAAACAATTGTAAAAGCTGGAAACCATATTTTCAGGACCTAGGCCTTAGCGGCCTCGGATTTGAAAATATGTTTTTCAGTGTTTACAATTTTCCATCAACAGTAACTTTCTTTTATTTGTGTCAGGGCCGAGTAATTAAATGGCAGCTCTGATTTAACTACTTTCTACATCAGAAGTGTTAATAGGTCTTGCGAAATAATGCATAACATTATATGTCGTGTAAGTGTATAAATATGCAGGATTAGAAATCGCAGTAATTAATTCAACCGTCCTTAAATCAGTTAATAAATTTTATGTTCCACATAAACACTCATATGCATATTTAAGAGTGCCAGATTACAATTGAATTGGTCACGAAATAGAGAAAGTTTCCGCCTGAAATTAATTTTCCATAGAATGCTCAAGAATTGTTGGAAGGTTTAGAGCCGTTGATGGTTCATATTTGCGCACCATTATGTGCACTTTCTGTTGCTTTTCGAATATCGGAATCCGCTGGCCTGTCTTGCGCCATTTTTGCCGCATAGAGTGGGACCTGAATTAATGATAACTGGCTTCAATAGATGCTGGTGCTGTATATGTACTGTAAGACTGTAACTCCGGTTCCGGTCTTTTTTTCGGAGCCTCGAAAATACGACTTTTTATGAAGTAAACTTCGGCTCCCGCCAAGTTCCGACCTTTTAAAATACCCATGCTTATCAATTGTGTGTTTTGTTCCTGCTATCAGTTGTGTTTGCCGGTCAATTGTGGTCCTTGGATAGCTAGGTGGCGAAATATATATATAGACAGGAGCATTCGAAATTCAGACCTAACCTTATTTTTAACTGCATACATGAATTCGTAGTGTACCGAACTAATCCTACACAATTTACAGCATTCTCTTTATCTACGTCGCATTTGAGCATTTTTTCCATTCTTGATCATTGACCAACGGTATTCTATCAACATTTACATTTCAGCCTTCGGAAGTATGCGGCATTGCAACGCACTTGCTATTTGTAAACATTCCAGGGTTCATAGACACAACTCCTAATTATTACAATGTGAGCTGTGAATGAGTGGAGGCTCCTCTGGCCAACTGCGCAGTTACTGGACCCTAAGTTCATGACATTCTTGGCGAAAGATAATGAATTGAATAAAAAACTTCTCGGAAGCAATTACTTCCTTTTCTTTCAATGAACTCCGAATTCGCACTGATACCCATCCAAACTACTTATCTACGCAGGAGACATTCACGTTTTGCACGCTCACACCTCTACACCTGAAATCCCGTCATATCATTATCACCAGTTAGTACTTAACGTCTTCGAATCATGTGCTAGGAGCCAAGGAGCATAGGTATATTCTTTGGGACCGCGTCTATTTGTATGCTCTATTTATTTACAGACGAAACGGATTGGTAAACTATACGAAAACATTGAGAACATCAAGAACTTTGGGTCCACGGACAGTGAGATTCAGGCCTTCTACGACATGCTGCGTGAAGTCCGGTGTAAGTCTACCGCTTTCACACTTTCTCCGCGCTTTCTCTTCATTCTCTCATAAATATGTATGTATGTATGTAGCTATGCTATGACCAACGACAACTCAACACAATGTTTATACATAGCTGTACAAAGTCAACTCAATGCTAATTCATAGCAGTACAAATTCAAGGCAAGGTTTTTTCATAGCTGTACAAATTCGACTCAATGCTAATTCATAGCAGTACTAATTCAACGCAGTACAATTTCAGAACAATGAGTATTCTTACTGGTGCAAATTGCAAATTCAACTCAATGCTAATTCTTATCAGTATATACATATGTAGTTTCACCGTAATGCTATTCATAGCAGAGCAAGTTCAAGGCAACGTTGAATCCTAGCAGTACAAATTCAACACAGCGCTACTCATACATAGCAGTACAAATCCAAGCCAACTCTAATTCGCAGCAGTACCAATGCAAATTCAACGCAGTACAGTTTCAGCGCAATCCTATTCACAGCAGAACAAATCCAAGGCAGCGTTTATTCTTAGCAGTACAAATTCAGCGCAATGCGTATTCCTGACAGTACCATTGCGAATTCAACTCAATGCTTATTCATCGATAACGCCCAGTTTAGCTATTCATTCCAACCCAACCTAACCTAATCTGATGTAACTCACCTAAGCTAACCTTAACAAATGGCTTTAAATCGCTATAGTATAAACCTCGCCGCTTCCGCTATGAAGATGAGTATCATAGAATCATAATACATAGAACCTAGCTTTAGTCATGGCGCATTCGATTAATCCCATTTTTTTTTCATAATTACATGTAGGCGAAATACGAATTCGAACTGTTCCTTACAAATAACATTTATTTAAACTTACATTGGAGTCCTTTTTCTCTTTAGTCTCCTGTCGACATGTGGACTCGACCACAAACAAGGGCTATATCCGGAGCCCGATTTTGGAAACCAAATGCACCATGAAGGGCCTAAGCCTCAAGATCATGGTTTGGCCTGAAACTGTATCCGCCGATCCTGTTGGATTCACATGTGACAGTAAGTAGAAGCACTCCGGATTGTCATACCTCTCTTGAACGTGGGAACTTCTCCTGTAACCCGATTGGTTTAATTTTGCATTTAGTTTCTGCAAGCGTGGAGCTCGTCCTGGAACAAAGCATAATGGAGCACAACATCAATGGCTCTGGCCGAGACTACATGCTTCGGGTCAAGGGGCTGAACGAGTATTTGGAGGCTGAAGTCCCGCTCGCGGACTACTGCTACGTTCAGCAATGCGTCAAGCTGGACGAGGACATCCAACTAGTCCTTGCTCAGCGGGCATCCATAGTCAAGAGCTCATGGGCTAGAACGGTAAGATTTGTTCGATTATTGCGTCGTTCGGTAATTAGGGAGACGCCTTTCTAAGAGACCTGCGCCGTTGCATCATTTCAAATAAAAATATATAAGACGTACAAGGGGGGAGTAATCTACACTGTACGTTTGACTTTTCGCGTATCTACGCATAAAGCGGTTTATTTCAGAAAACCCAAGCAATAAACATTTATGTTGATACAATGTGTACAAGAATGATAACAAATGACTATTGGTATTTCATACAAATATAAAGTAAATACTACGCTGACCTCGAGCACATGTGGCATCGTATTCAGAATTTGGGATTTTTGAAGCACGTTACTTAAGGGGTCATGTAAACAATGACTATTAATATTGAAAATTACTAGGTACTTAAATTCAATTCTACAGTATTGCGTGCGATTTGATTACTAAATAGTTTCTTCATTGAAAGTAAGTACTATGTATGAACCAATGTTAGTCAGGAGCTCATTTTAAAGCAACTTCTTTAAATAATACAATTATCCATTAAGTAGGTAATGAAATTGGAGTAAAAGTAACAGAATTCTATTTAAACTTTAAACAGTGGATAATAGATTTCAACACAAATAGTAGGTACCTAGCAGTCTACTAATAAGTCGTTACTAATGTACACGACCCTGATTATATCTGTCTTTTCCAGTCCAAGGACGACGCCAAATCAGTCAGTATTCAAATCAGCGACATTCTGCCGGAGATCCAGGCCAAGACAATCAACTACAAGGATATTTCGATCCCGCTGGAACTAATAGACCGAGAGTCGGACCGGATCAAGGACAAGCTGAACTTGTACGTGTCAGGAGTCAGCATTAACAATAATGGTAGCGGATCCTCAGGCGGGAGGGACTCCCTGGGTCCGGCCAACCTGAGTCCGGCCCTCCTCATCCAGCCCGTCAAGGCCGTTTGTGTCCTCCTCGGGGAGGTCGTGACCGTTGAGATCGTGAACAGCCTTGACCTCTTCCTCCGAGCCTGTGACGAGTGGAACAACAAAGTAAAGCTCAGCTCTCCCGTCGAGTCCCGCTCCTTTGATCCGCTTCGAAGGGCCAAGATAGGGTCAGACGTTGGGAATCGACATTCCGTCGTTGAAATACTCCCGAACCGGAGAAACAGCCTGGATGACTCCATCAAGGACTTTGTGTCTAGCTCCATGGATCATTTGACAGACTCAGTTCGGAGCTTAGTCGAAATGTACTCCAAGTCCTTCCCAGTCAGCTTCCGCATGAAGGAGGTCCCGGATAAATTTAAAGTTGAGGCAAAGACGGGTAAGCCACCATTTTTCCGCCTTGGGGCTTGGGTTCAAGTCTAATCCAATCTAACGGTCCTTTATACAGATCAGAAGCCCATGTCTGAAATTATCGATACTTTTATCATTCGTATTGGAGCCATTCATCGGCTGAAGCCAGAGTGGATTAACACATATACAAGCTACATGCTGTATGTGGAAGTTTTCAATGGGACCCGATGGATGGGAAGGTCTACGACGCCCGTTTACTTTTTAACTAAAGCAGAGGGCCACTGCTTCTTCAATACGATCGTCTTTGACACTTGGATCAACTTTGAGCACCTTCCAATCTGTATTTTGCCTCGGGAGTGCAGAGTAGTATTCAGACTATGTGGACACAAACCTGATGAGGATAGCACTGCGCCTCCCGCAGTCGTTGAATTATGTTGGGCCAGTATGCAGTGCTTCAACTTCAAAGGGTACGCTCTGGAAACTGGAATTTCCAATCATTTGTCTGGTTCTGGTAGAAAGTAGCTGTTTTCTATATTTGATTTGCAGCTTGTTAGCCCAAGGAAACTACTTGCTCCCGTTCTGGCCAGAAGGCTTAGTTCAGAAGCGCTTAGGCCCTGCACCCAATTCCTCCTTTTCGTCAGACGGGAATTCACCGTTGCTGAGTAAGTGTGTCTACACCGTAGGTTGATACGATATTAGCTAAATGTACTAACTGGGTTTAACTTATACCTATTCATGTTTTAGCTATTGCTTTCACTGATTTTGGAACCGATATGCTGTTCCCTGAAATTCCAATCTCTCGACCCATTTCAAGAGATTTCAAGAGCCTGGACAGCAACACTCAGCTCCTCCTCAAGGACATTATAGACCAAAGCACGTTTACGAAGTTTCCGCCCGAGGACTTGGAAATTCTATGGGAGAAGCGTCATTACCTTCGGGACTTCCCGGCTGCCTTACCCAAGGTCCTTCTGGCGGCTCAGCTCTGGGACTGGGCTAGTCTGGCCGAGTTACATGCCATGCTCCAGAACTGGAGGGCTCTGGACCCTGTTGATTCCTTCGAACTGCTCCTGCCCTGGTAACTATTGATTACATTTGAGTCTATTTGGTTCTAGAAGGTTCTAATTAAGGGGGATGGTTTAAGCAATTTTTATAGGTACCTAGCAATATATTTGTACTTATATTGGTTTCTATTTAAATTAAACTCTATTATACATAGGATTTCATTACTAAATCCTTTAATCCGCTGATGCGCTGTAATGGATTAGGAATGGATTATGAATCCATTTAAAGTATGTTACAAGAAGGTCTCAAACCTAAACTGTTTTAAATAATTAAAAAAATTAAGGAATTAAATCGGAAATACCTAACACAATATAAATAGTAACGGATTTCAACAGAAATAGTAGCAGTCCTAATAAAGCCACCCTCTTTCTGTCCAGTTTTCCAGACGCTCGAGTTCGAGAGGCCGCAATTCGGTGGATCTCCCACTTGCCGGACGAGGAGCTCATTAACTTGCTCCCGCAACTAGTTGAGGCCCTGTCCTACGAAACCTTTGACCTCTCGCCCCTCGCCACGTTCCTTCTCCGAAAGTCACTGAGCTCAATTCCGTTCTCTCATAACTTGTTCTGGATGCTGGCGTCCCAGGTCGGGCTCGGTAAGTGGACTACCCAGTCGGACTCTGACCCCGTCATCTCTCGGGTTCCCAAAGTGGATGCCGAGAATACGTATGACCCCAAGCGGAGGCGGCTAGAGCTCATGCTCAACTCTCTCATGACCGTCTGCGGAGAGCGCTGGCGGAATGCACTAATCTCTCAATTCAAACTGATCGAGGTAAGACGCTCAGTGTTTGCTGGTCATTTTGAAGCGAGGCTATAGGATCTATTCCCATTCTGAATTTCAGGGCCTGAGTGACACTGCACTCATCGTCAAGGGAACTTCAAAAGACTCGGCCCGGACGAGTATCCTCTGGCACGAGCTCCAAAAGATTAATGAGAACGTATTCTCGGACCAAAATAGTCTCTGCTCGTCTTTTCCGCTTCCAACCTCTCCGTCCTCTGACATCACGGCCATTCATCCGAACCATAAAATGTGTTCATACTACAATTCCAACGCCATGCCGCTCAAGATCACTTTTCTGAGCGGGCTTCCGGAGTCTGGTTCTATATCAACAATTTTTAAGGTACGGACTTAACTATTAACCTTTCGTACGGAGAGTTAACATGAATGACTTTAACTGTGGTTGGTAAATATTTTAGCTCGGTGATGACCTCCGACAAGACATGCTCACCATTCAGACGATCCGGTTAATTGAGAAATGGTGGCTGAAGGATGGGCTGGACTTGAGAGTTTTGACCTTCTCCTGCATACCAACAGGCTACAAGCAAGGTAAGTTTACCTGCTCGATTTTAGCTATTAGTGTGCCGAGCATCTCTACAGTAAATTATTTGATCTTTTACTAGGAATGGTTGAGATGGTGCCAAATGCGGAGACGCTCTGCAAGATTCAGGCCGAATACGGAGTGACCGGCGTCTTTCGAGACAGTGCAATAGCCGAATGGCTGGCCAAAATGAACCCATCAACGTTGGACTACCAACGAGCCATCGACAATTTCACGCTCTCTTGTGCCGCTTACTGCGTACTCACTTACGTTCTCGGGATCTGTGACCGTCACAATGATAACATTATGCTTACCAAGCGTGGACACTTGTTCCACATTGATTTCGGAAAGTTTCTTGGGGATGCCCAGATGTTCATTAATTTCAAGAGGGACCGGACCCCCTTCGTCCTAACCTCCGACATGGTCTACGTCATCAATGATGGAGAGAAGGGCTCTCATCGGTTCCATCGATTCATTGAACTCTGCTGCACAGCCTTTCGGATTATACGAAAGAATTCTAACATTCTCCTCAACCTCTTTACCATAATGGCGACGGCTGGGATTCCAGGGGTTGACATTAATTCAGTCACTTATATTCAGCGTGCGCTCCTGCCGGACTGCTCCAACGTTGAGGCGGCTGCAAGATTTACGAGATTCATCGAAGAGTCTTCGCAGTAAGTTTGTGTCTAACTTGCCTAGGACGAGCTATACATATATGAAATTGAGAACATGTATTTGCAACCTTCCTGCCTTTTCAGAAACTGGTTCACTCCTGTCAATTTCTTCCTACACAGCTTGGCCCAGCTCCGCTTCTCATCTGATAATACGAATGACAATCCAACAACGCTATCTTTTGTGCCAAACATTTACAAGTAAGTTTAAGAGAGTTCGTTCAACTATGTATTTTGGAAGTTAGTACTTACTGTCACTGCTTCTTTCAGGATGGAAGAGGAAGGTCGGATAGAGAAGGCTCTTGTGGTTTCCTGTCAGAAGATTTATGACCCGGAAAAGTATTATTCCTACACAATCAAAGTAAGGTTAAGGCCTAACTACAGACGCCCGAGATATATGATATATTATATCTGTTGTTTTTAATAGACTATATTTGCACCAATTAGGAAGCTATTTTTCAACTTTTCATTTTGTAGGTCAAGCGGAGAGGTCAGGCAGACTGGGCCCTCCTTCATCGTTCATACAAGGAGTTCCAGGAGCTCCATGGCAAACTATGCCTCAACTTTCCCATGGCCGTTGGGACCCTCAAGTCCCTCCCTAGAGGATCCGGGATTGGGAGAACAAATATAAAGCAAGTTGCCGAGAAGCGACGCTCGCACATACAGCTATTCTTAGAATCCCTCTTCATGCTAGCTGATGAAATTTCCCACTCTAACCTTGTCTACACGTTCTTTCATCCGCTGCTCCGAGACGAGGAACAACATTTGGATGACGAGTACGAGAAGAAAATGTCTGCTAGAGGTAAGGTCCGAATGCTTCCTTAGAGGTTGTTTCTATGTACTATTTGAGTTCTGTTCTAAATAGCTTCGCTGTCCCGAGACCCCTCACGAATTCACGGCCAACTTAAGCTGAGCCTTGTGTATCAACGGGGTGCTCTGCTGGTCCTGGTCGGCCATGCAGTTGACCTTGCATGCCCAAATGGTCAACCTCCGTCCCCTTACGTCAAGACTTACTTACGACCCGACAACTCCCGTCTCACAAAACGAAAGACCCCTGTCGTTCGCAGGAGTAAACATCCAAGTTTTATGGAGCTGGTATGAACTCCAGCTTCTTATTAGAAAATTCTCTGATTAGCCCTAGGAAAATACTAAATGAGTAAATGTGTTTGTGAACAGCTCGAGTATCGACTGCCCATGGACATCATTCGTCAGAAAGTCCTCCAAGTCTCCATCTGGCACCACGACTCCTTCCAGGAAAATAACTTCCTCGGTGGGATTTCCATTCCCCTTGCTGCCGTTTCCCTGGGCCGTGAGACTACTGAAACCTACACGCTCGGGAACCTAACAATGTAATACTATAGTAGTAGTACGGAGTCGGCCTCAAAAAATCAAGGCACAAATTACTAGGCAATTCTTGTTCACAAACTTTAATTTTTTAGGTAAATAGGTAGTATAGCTGGGTGTAATTGGCTCCAAAGGAGCAGAAACAAAGTAGCCGTTTAGCAGAATGAGTTTAGGCTTTGATATTATTCCCATTTCTTTAATTTTGAACGTCGTTGTCAATTCCGTAAATACAACTTGTCTGTGCAGAGCGTACTACTGATTAATTGATGTTGTAACTTTTGAGATTGAAATGAGGCTTGGTATAGCTAAGACTACTATGTATACAAATATTTTAAGCTCGAAAACGTTTACAAAATAAATACCTATGCATGCTTACAAATATTTTTATCATGTGTATAATGAATGCTTACTTTTTTATATTTGACTACCTTTCAATTCCAACGAATTTTTATTCCGTCTACTAATATTTCTTACCTCTTACGACTTACTACTGTGCGTGTTCGTTTTCGTATACATACATAGTTGTAGTTAGCTTCTGCTTTCTTCAATATTATGGTACACCCATATGGGGTGAAGTGTCTTTCTTTGTACTAATGTCTCACATCTCACCTACTGAATACTTTAATTATTATTCAAAATGCATGATATATAAGTCTCTCAAAAACCTATCAGTGTAAACAAATCTGGAGCCTGAGCTACGTCTCCCATGATTTAAGCACCGAAAATGTTTGCGTAAACTACTACTCTTAAGCAGGGGCGTAGCTAGCTTTCAGTTTCGAAGGGGCCCAAAAAAATTCAATGTGCTTCCGCCGGAGGCTGAGAAATTTTTCCCATTTTTACCTTAAACCGTTTATTTTCGACGTTTTCTTGGGAAAAAAGTGCAAATTTTCGCCATATTTATAGTAGACTAGCCAACAAGCCCCGCGCTAACGCGGAATCAGCAACTACATTTTCTAAACATTTCTAGCGTACGCGTGCCACTAGCGATTTACTTATTGAATTGAAATAATTATGGCACGCGTACGCTAGAAATGTTTAGAAAATGTAGCTGCTGATTCCGCGTTAACGCGGGGCTTGTTGGCTAGTCAAAGTAAGATATCTTCTGCAATTTTGAACTCCATTTAGAGAAAAA
>JAQFZY010000410.1:0-29191 GCA_034696285.1 Hypogastrura burkilli
TAGAGGAGAGGCCGACAGGGCCACCCTCTTCTGGCCGAGAATCGAAAATGGCCTACCCCTATATTGCGTCCTTAATGCGTATTGAAGTTTAATTTGTAAATAATCGCACATAATCATAGACCAGTTCTAAAGTAAGTACATAACATGCTTCCTTACTTCCTTATTGGTCAACGGTAGGGAATAAACAGCTCCAGCTATCGGCGGTATTAAGGCTCCGAAAATGACTGTTGCTAACAGACTGTGATTTATGCCGAACCAAAGTCTCATATTGCTTCCCTACTTCAAACGCTGAATAAAGCATAAATATTACCCAATTTTAACTTAAGCGTCTGCACGATGCACTAGGACACTCTTCTTTTAAGAACAGGAAAATTTTTCGGAAGTGACTATTTTTATTCTAATTGTTTATGGATGCAATCTATAGCATATGGGTAGTATGCAAATAATTATAGTCTCATACTTTACCAATGAGGAGACGCTTAACTTTCAACTGTTATCAAATGCTAAGTACTAATTCCTTGAGTCAGACTTCCTCATTGTAATTTGCAGTACACTAATTAGACTTCACCTGTAAAAGTAATAGGAGCCAACAAAGATAAAATATAAAAACTTCTCCTTGCCAACATCGCAGTATATTGCCTATTGCCATCATTTTTCCAAAGTTACGAGTATTTCTGTAATATTTAATAATGTGTTGCGTCCATTAATTAAGTTAAGCCTATAACGTAGTCTAAACTATCACTTTGTTGAGTACACAGTTAAAGCTATGTATCCGAAAATAAGAGCTTGTAATAATATACTAAACTACCATGTAGGGGGTATTTCGAAATTATGGAAAATATATGTGACTGAATAATCATTGCATGGAGAAGTATTAAATAGTAGAGTAGAGTAGTAACTTAGGCTTACCAGCACCAACTTGGTTTAATCCCAACCGTTTAAATATAACATACACCACCGGTGGTAATACAATAAGTAACATGTCCCTGCACCATTACATCAATGTCTTGTGCTATAATATCAATAACCATTTCTGAGGTATTTTGTCTTTGTAGTTGAGCTCATGTTATACTTCACTTCACCTTCTCATATATGAATCTGTAAGAGTAGTGTTGACCGGAACCATAAATACAGTTCATAGAACTGTATTCTGAAGAGTGAAAAATGCTTAGCTACCTGGTTTCTAAATACGCAATATCTCGAACGACACTGACGAATATTTTCCGAGTAGACTGCCATCACGCAACACTTGGACATTGTGGTGAAGGAAGTCATTCTGCAAGGGCACACAATAATTGAATCTTTAATACTCCTTTTATCCAATCAACATACTAAAGTAATCGTTGTATTACGTTTTCTGAGTCTTAAGAGCATGCTCAACTCCACGGAGCAAGTCATTGGTTTTGAAAATCATGATCATGGGCCGAGGAACCCGATCCAGGATCTCGGATATTTGAGGCAGATAGTTCCCAATGTTCTTCCTAATCTCATTTTCCTAAAAATAAATAAATAATTTCCCAATACTTACGAAGTAATAGAAAACATAAGGTTACAGTACTTAAATTAGAGCCCCAGAACCCAGAACACTACACTGTCAATAACTGTCCCACGATTAAAAATCTAGATTGCATCTCAGCTCAGGTGAATCTCCCATTAATCATAAATTAAAATGGCCCCGCTCATATCCCCATCAATTAATTGTAATGCATAAATGATACGAACGGATGGAACAAACCCATACCTCAGATTTTGTAACCTTCTTGTTTGTTATGCCGCCAGGGGATGAAATTGATTCCCATGACCTTGCAGTCACCATGCAGGCAAATAGTCCAAATAAACTTCCAGCGCCGAGTGCCTCACTGTACTTCTTAATACCGTCAACGTTCGAGTTAAGTATACAGAGCCAAAGATTTGAATAGTTGTACCGGAAGTCTTCGGACAGTGTCTAAAATTATAATGTGAGAGTAATCTTAAAGCACAAAATGGCAGGGGTCTAGCAAATATTATTCAACGGGTTTTGATAATGAAACCTCACGTACCGTATAAAGACCATGATCAAGCAGACAAAGCTCCAGCTTTCCTTTGGAATTATTCCTCACTAAAACGTTTCCAGGATGCGGGTCGCAGTGAACGTAGCCGTTAATAAAAATCATTTGAGAGTAGAGCTCTCCCAATTTGGAGGCCACTTCTGTTGGAGAGATTTTATGTTTCTTCATATAGGCCAAATCATTGACTTGACCCCCTTCACAATATTCCATGACGAGAACTCGTTGTGTACTGTAATCCCAGTAGATTTTAGGAATCTTCGTAACAAAATGTTAAAATAACTTAGATGATCACCTAACGGTCAAGCATAGTTAGGTATTTCATTTATAACTTACCCTCAACCATGAACATGCCTCCATATTTTTCCGCATTTGATCCGCATTGCGACCCTCCTGCAGGAAATCGAGTTCCATGGGCAAGTTCTTCTTCATCTCTTCTGCAAGCCAGAGTAGCTTGAAATCTGGAAAAATCCATGCTGCGACATGGGCGAGGAACTCCATCGTTTTCATATCGACATAGGAATGTGCACGGACGGCTCGGTGCTGAACTTTAACGGCTACGGTTTGGCCGTTTCGTAACTTGGCTTTGTAGACTTGAGCCAGGCTCGCCGCACCGAGGGGTTTGCACTCAAACTCACTAAATATATTATCCTTCTGCAGGGAAAATAAAATGAGCATATTAGATTGTTATATTATCAAAGGGAAGGGTATAAAATTCTCTAGAGCTCACGTCCTGCTTAAGGTCTTCCCTGATGACTCTGAACACATCTTGGAGAGAGGACAGTGGGGCTTGACTGTGTAAAATACTCAGCGTTTCAATATATTCTGGTGGAAGGAGGTAGTCCAGAGTACCAAAATGCTGACCAACTTTAATAAACACGCCTCCATTCGCTTTACAGAGATCCAAAAGCACGTTGGCAGACCTTCGATGTACCTGGATATTATCGTAAAGAAAGCTACCGTAGTACTCGTTAATAGTTAGCAGTGTAGTACTTATATAATAATACGAACTAAACTACGAAGACATATTTTTAATTAAACCAGAACGAAGCGTGCTACGGGAACAAAGCACAAAACCAGTATTAAATACAAACAAAGTAAAACAATATTCCAGCTGAAAGCTGATATTACAATGGACACGTTACACCGTTACGCGTGACATATCCTGTAAAAATATTTGGGATTGGATAATAAGTTTTAAAATGGGAGTTCATAGTTCATAATTTCGTTATTAATGGCAGATACTCAAAAATATATTTGTCTTCCACATTATATTCACATAAAAATTATCCTTTAACTTTGGATAACTAAAAGAAAATCAAAGCCACACTAAGCTCAGCTTATTACCTATATAAGGCGACGCTTATACCGCTCAAAGATATCCGCTGCGTGTTTTGGTTTTTAGTATAAACGCACGAAGGCAATATTTTCTATACTAAGTAAAAGCCCTAATCGGTAATGGCATACGCAAGACGCAAGATGCAAGTAGCAGATATTCGGTGAATAAGGTGGCAAGGTGACAGTTAACACATACGTCGGACCAAACTCGCTGGAGTTCCTCAGGATCTTCAGGAACGCTGCTACTGTAAACACTTGTTTTGTAGTCAAAAGTTATTGCAGCGGCCTGAAAAATAATTAAACCGGAAAGAACGTGTTAACATATTTCATTTGAATTGAGATATTACATATGTATGTACATATTAGGTAAGTAAATGAATGATGAAAATCAATTTACTTTACGGAAAATATCAATTATGGTGATGGTATTCAGCTCGTTAATTACCATCTTAGTTGTCGACGTGTGGAACCACATGTATAAATTATTTTACATGACATACCGCTAGTGTTGCCCTTCCGAACCTAACAATCCCAACAGAGTTAAGGTCAAAGTTCCACTTCCGCTCTTCAGTCCCTTGTTCTGGCTGAATTAGGAGTGTGGGACTGAGCTGTAAGTTTGTAGCAGAGGCAACGCCTGCCGCCGTTCCTACTCCGCCTGCCAGCATCATGCCGAATCTAAACCTCATCGCGAGAGCTAAGAATTCTATTTTAACATTAACAACGTTCACTAGAATTATATTACTGTGTAAACTATTAAATTGCACAACCTACATTAAATACATAAGTACATACATAGTATTTGTACCACACACAACACAGACACACGTGCCGAAATAACGGTCTACCCGGTCACCACCCACACCATAATTAGTTTCACGTGCGAAACTGTATTCAAAGCCGGGCTTCACGCCAGGTGATTTTTTAGTCCGTCCAGTTCGTAGATTAAAATGTTTAAAACCTAACCTTTTTAAACATTATCATCATTTGTAGAACGAAACAAAAACAAGGTTATGGCTGGGCGGCGACGGGTGGTAAAGATGGGGGATTTTAAGAAGATCTGGAACTCTGGAAGTGACAAGAAGTATTTACGGGGAATTTAAAATAGGCGCGTTCTCTCATCCCGTGAATCTATTCGCATACAATAGGGAAGCGGGCCTTATTGTCCCCACAATCTACATCTATGTACATAAAATCGTTATTCTGTATGTGTGTGTGTGTGGATGTATGTGTGTGGGTATGTATGTATGCATGTATGTATGTATGTCCGCTATCTCATCTGGAACTACTGTACGGATTCAAATGAGCGATACCTTAAACTTTTCCTAATTTTAGGGAAAATTATTTGCCCCAAACAAAAGTTGACTTTTTGCAAAAAACGAATTTGCACATGGTAGGAGTCGAACTTGAGACCGTTCACTAAAGGGTCGGCAGCATGGGCTCGGGTGGCTGTTTTGGGGGCCATGGACGGAGGAATTCGCTTGCGCATTGGCCATGCATATAGTCACGTGGGTCTGTGAGGGGTCGGCTGCAAGGAGGCAGGTGCCTGGGCTGGAGGTCTAGCCCAGCCAATCACGTTAGAGCGTGTCAGCGGCGCATAATTGAAACTCTTTAAGACAATAGAGCCCTGAAGGTTTGGAAACTTTCCGGAAACATTGATTTTAAGTTCAGTTGGGTTCGGAAACGTTCGAAAACTTTGATTTTAAGTTAGGTTTGGTTCAGAAACTTTCGGAAACCTTCCGGAAACATTGATTTTAAGTTAGTTTAGGTTCGGAAATATACCGGAAACATTGATTTTGAGCTAGTTTAGGTTCGCAAACCCAAAAATTAGTCGCCTGCGGCACTATTTCGTGACCATTTATGTCAAAGTTTGCTCGAACCGTCTCGAAAAAGCCATTTTCGAACATTTCCTTGCGTCAAAATTCAAACAATTTACTTCAAACTTCAATGCAACTCTTGCAACTCAAAACCCCTCCCGAAACTTGAGGCTGGACACGCCCATGCTCTGTTTCGGTCTCCCTATGTATTGAGTATCCATATGCATTGCAAATTATGTAAAACAATTAAATTTAGGTGGTTATTTTGGTGCAAATGCCCTTATTTTAAATGGGATTACTAAATTTTTTCGTCCCGTTTAAAGGGTTTTTTCTTGCGGATCCCGTTTAAGCGTATTTTACCCCATAGGAACCAACCAATCTACGGATATTCGTACGGTATAAGCGATATTCCGTTTAACTGAGTTTGTCTGTACCTGGATCTTTTCCTAATACAATAAAATTGGGATTTTCGAGACCGATCCCTTACATTAATTTCCAAATTATGATGAATTTATTTAATTTTTTAATGATTTATTGTAATAGACGACCACCAAACTTAGGATTCTCTCGAGAGCGGAGGAGTCGGAGTAAGAGTATATTGTAAGGTATGGCGTTCTCCTCTGTAATACAAAGGCACGGCAAACCATGCTCCGCCAATAATTAATTATGCGGCATACAGACAACGCAGTTCCACCAAAAAATTCAAAATACGTGGAAATGTATGCTGCGTCATGGTTATTTCTGACTTTAAGCGTATTGTCATATTTGAACAAATATTACTGTCGAAAGTTGAGGCGGGATTCGACTGATAGTTCCCATCTCTTTGTCGTATCTGAATAATGACAAACTTAATTCGAATTTTCATACAACTAGTAGTCGTTGATATTCATTGATATTTTACCAGATCAAACCTGAATGACCTAGCTTGTATTAAGTTAAGAGTATTTGGGGAAAGAAATATTACTTTACGAGAAAATCGGATTTTAAGAAAGCTGTTTTTACATGTATAGAGTATGGGAGAGGTTTGGGGATACCTCCAGCTAATCCCTTCGCGGAGGGTGGCTGTGAGTGATTCGGCTCCATTCTGAGTTTGGTGGTCGTCTATTGGAGATAAACTCTAAAGTCGGCTACTACGACGATTGTGTTTTCCAAAACCTGATCTTGATTGAAATGTTTGTCTTTCACAGTAAGTTTGTCGTATCATATCTGGCGTACACATGGAATGAATATAGGGAGATTCCCAAAACATCTTGCGGGACTAGAATTTCATAAAAAT
This sequence comes from Hypogastrura burkilli, assembly GCA_034696285.1. Taxonomy (NCBI): domain Eukaryota; kingdom Metazoa; phylum Arthropoda; class Collembola; order Poduromorpha; family Hypogastruridae; genus Hypogastrura; species Hypogastrura burkilli. The sequence goes on from JAQFZY010000410.1 coordinate 6,474, forward strand.
GGATGTAAGATGTGAATGGGCATCGAGCGTAGTTTAGTTTAATTCATCCATGGATTGTATGTAACTTGGTACTTTTTTCTGCGTCCTGACTGATCTTGAGTTTGTCCCATGAATGCAGATGTTCAGCCTCACAGGAACATGAAAACCAGTTTCCCTTCGTTTTTGGAAATAGTAGCTTGTTTTTGCTTATATTTATGTTTAGTAATTCTACACCCGTAAAGACCGTGCAGATGCAGTTGATATACCTACTAAGTAGTAAGTAGGTATTATTATCATGCAAACGTAAGCCCTCCAAAAGTCTTAGCTTTACTTGAATCTTCCCTATATATACGTGTATTACTTGCGCCTATTGCGCTAAATAGCTATCCCCTATCCCCGTGAGGTGCAATGGCTATCACAGTGTCACATTTTATGATTTTATAATATGTTATTCACTATAAAGAAGAATAAACATACTTAGTCAAGTAATAATTCCTACTAATAATTTCGTCGAATTCATTCTTACAAGGACGGGCGTTCAGTGAAGGAACAAGGAATAAGCCCGTGACGCGTTCGCTGGTAGTTCATGTATTAAAACTTGGGCCAACTTTGAATAACAGTATATATATTTCAGTTCTAATGTAATAAACTCTTATAAATAGTATTTAAGATGGTAGGAGTTTATGCCGGAAATTGGGCTCTCCCAATCTTACTGAACCTGTTATCCATGCTCTGGATGGTCGTTACACTTTATGACAAACTTGATCGTCAGTCTGACAGTGCAAGCATGCGGCGGAACCAGCCCGATACGTTTGACTTTATTGTTGGTAAGTTGTATACTTAGTCCGTACCTACCCTATATATACCATCACCATCACTCAGCATTTAATTTAGAACTGCTTTAATCGTTCCATGCTTCATATTATCTAAGAACCAATCTGACTTGGGTATACCAGACATGCTGCACTTACACACGGCCCAGTTCTTAAAATCCGTTGTTTATTTCAAACCGATTTCAAATTATTATTTATTGAAAACGAAGCACTTCACAAACAATACATGAACAAAATTAATCATCATGAATCCTCATAAATGGGTATTACATCATCACGCTTAGTCACTAAAGTAATTTTGTAATTACGAACAATATTCAATAGCCTAATGACAAACCACAAATACAAACACACAACATGCCAGTTATTGAATTCGAAATCTTTCCCTCTGTTTAGCCATAAAGTATAATTTAAGCTTTTTCTTAAACATATTAAAATTTGACGATTGTTTAATTTCATTGGGTAGTTCATTCCACACTATTGCAGCTTTATACAGAAAAGCACCAAATCCATAGTTAGTTCTGGGAACTTTTAAAAATACATCATTAGTAGAAGAAGTTTCATATTTGTGAAATTCATTTCTTAACTTGCAGTGCTAAAGCACATGTAAAAGAACGCTTTAGGCTAAATTAAGCTCAGACCCAACTGAAATGGGAAAATACACCTGTCATAGATTTACTTGCGCTTTATTTGGCTTAAATTAGGTTAAGTCAAAAATTCGGTTGACCTATCTAAAAAGTTGTAACCGAACCAATAGTTAGTTAAGATTGTCGCACTACGTATGCGGACTTTCCACTTATCAGCTGGGGTATTTTGTATTTTCCAGTAGAGCCGTGAGGGCAAAACAGGCATAACTCTACGAGTGGACCGAAGAGTTCCGATGCATTGGTTCGGTTGTCGGTTGGGCTCTATCCCACCACTTTTTCGAATTTCCTACGCTAAATCTTAATAACTATCTGCATTGGCGCTTAGGAGCGATCCTAAGCATTGGGAAGGGAGGCACAACAAAATGTCGGTGTCAGACGGACAGACAGACGGACAGACAGACGGACAGACATACCCTACTGTTCCCATAAATGCCCTAACGGTCATTAATAATGGAAGCCAAAATAATTGGTAGTTGGGGCAGGCTCTGCTGGAGCTGTTCTGGCAAATCGACTCTCCGAAAATTTCACTGTGTTACTTCTGGAGGCCGGAGGGGAGCCGAACTTCCTAAGCACTATTCCCGGAATGGCATTCTTAATGATCGGACATTCTCCAATTGACTGGAGTTATAAGACTTCAGCGCAAGGGGCTGCCTGCCTGGCCATGAATAATCAGGTAGGTATACTATATTCGTGTTCAGTCAATTATTATACAATTTAGGGATGTGAATCAAACGAGAAATCACTGGAGTAAATTAATATTATTTTCAGCAATGCACCATGTCACGTGGGAAGGGTTGGTACTATAAGTATTGACTGTTGAGTGTATACTTCTGACTGATGCTGAGCCCTTTGTAAAGTTCACTCACTTCAAAGGTCTCGGGGGTTCGAGCAACCTAAACTTCCTTCTATATCTGCGAGGACATCGAAATGATTTCGACCACTGGGCAACTGTGACTGGGAACTCACGCTGGAACTACGAAAACGTGCTTCCTTTCTTTGAAAAATTGGAAAGTCAGGATCTCAATGTTGAGAAGCCAAATTATACTGGACTGGCTAATACTTTCACCAGAGCTGGACGGGAACTCGGCTACCCAACCTTTGGTCGCAGTGGCAACTTCACGGAGGGTACCTTTAGATTTTTTTTCAAACCAGAAGTATCCGTTAAACATAGTGAACATGGTCCTTATCATTGACCATCTCTAGGCTTTCAACCAAGTTTCTACACTCAGAAGCGTGGACGGCGGTTTAGTGGCTTCAAGGCCTTTCTGGAGCCAGCCAGAAGCCGAGCCAGCCTTACAATATACAAGTTTGCGCATGTGAACCGAGTACGTCCACGAATCAAGCATTCTATCATTAACCAGTGTTAATTGTTGTATGCGAACAGACAAACTTTGCGATTTCAGGTGATCATCGGTGCGAACAGACAGGTCATTGGAGTTGAGTATAGTAGGCATGGGGAAATTAAGCTGGTAAAGGCTCGAAAGGAAGTAATTCTATCGGCGGGTGCCATTGGGTCACCAAAAATACTAATGCTATCCGGAATCGGCCCCAAGGAGCATCTAGAGTCCCTAGACGTAAGTTCATGACTGAATACTGTAGATATCTAGACATAATTTCTGCTTACATACTTTCGTCTTTTTCATACCGAAAAAAATTACTTGGCACTGAAAACACTTATTAAGTGCGCCGCATGATGCACTTTATCTAAATGTCATATCCGTCCGCTTGTCTGCCTGTGTACAAGATAACGCCTAATCGGGTTGTAATTACGGTATGGGATTTTTGATATCAGCCTGCTATGGTCATTGGTATGAAACTGGAAGATTATGGGCACTGCCCGCTTGAACTCTAAGATGAGTCAACGAAAAACGTGTACAACACGAGGAGCGGATGTATCTTTTGAAAGGTTTTGTAGCAGGGATCACAGTGGTTACCTTCTTGTTTCAAGATGACCTATATAGTGTCCGCTAGCGGTCTTATGGGTCAAATTGATATAACACGTCGGTAGAAAGATTAAACCACAAAGAATATGGTGACCTTAGTTCTGACGTCGTACCGTCAATTGAGGGGTAATTCACACCGGGGGCGATATTGCACAAGATAGAATGAAATTGCAATACTCGTAACTTCTGATACAACTTTGACAAAGGCTCCAGAAACATACTACAGGCAAGCTTATTCTAGGTAACTAGTCCGACAACTTATGCGTGTGCGCAGTAGCCGATCTATTGGCCGGTGTTTAGAATTTTTTGAGACCTCCACAAACTTTTAACGGCCGGGTCAAGTTGCGTATGAGTTTTAGCGCTAAACCTTATACTAGGACTCAGGAATGTCATTGCAAAGATGTTACAGTCCTAAATGTTTTAGATTTTGTACTTAATAGAGCTAAATTTTAATTATTTTCGACAAATTTCCGTTTTATTTCGTTAGTGGTTTTGAGTTTGAACGTATAAAAACTGTACGATGAATGTTTTAATATGAGTTCAAAATGGAACATGAGCTTCAGTTTAAAGGCTTGTCAACATATTTAGCGAAAAGGTTAAATTATAATGGAATCTTGATTTCAGAATGGGCGTCAGGCATATTATTGACAAGAAATACGGTTAAATCTCAGAATGCTCTCATCAGTTATAAAAAAGGCCGTTACGTCTGGAATTTTCGCCTGCATATTTTTTAAAACCTCATGCTGTGTGAAATTACACCCCAATCTTGGTCATTGGGGCGAATTTGCACAGCCTTTTTAATTAAAAAAAAGCTATTAGAATATTTTGATTAATTTGAAAAATGTGCAAACACATAGGCTCTGACACAGCCTATTCATTAATAATTTTTTTTAAACGATTTATGTGACTTATAGCGGGTTTATGGTGGAAAATAAAGTTAGATTGTGCCATCACGCCTCAAGCGACGGTCAGCATATTTTTATATAAGAAATTATAACATCCGTTTGAATACAAAATTCTATTAACCCCTATTAGGTCCCGCAGTGTTTCTCCTCCTATACAAAGTACACATGGACCAATCAAGGTTGCTACCGATTTGCTACACTTGAAGGATCCTTTTAACCTAATTGAAGATGTACTGGGATTTAACCTTTTCCGGTTAACGCGATATTTATCCCGGCATGTCATTGCTGCTTCCTTGATTACTCTGTACTAGCCCATTGTCAATTGTGAATCTGTACCTAGATTCCAGTTCGAGCTAACCTTCCGGTGGGAAGGAACCTTCAGGACCACGTGGGGACCTTCCTGGGCCCTTTCACTGTCAATCAGAGCGTGACTGTTCTACTTGACCGAGACATTGATTTCGGGTCCTTCTATTCCTTCTACGCCCACGGAGTTGGGCCAGGGACAAGTTCTGGGATCCAAGCCTCAGGCTTCCTTGTTTCAAACTATGCCAAGGAGGCCGGGGAAGGTGACTGGCCGGATCTTCAACTTCTCTTTATTGGAACGGCAATTTACAGCAGAGCTTCTTCGGACTTCACAAAGGCTTTCAACATTCAGGCCGGGATTCTGGAGAAGTACTACAAAGAGGCTCTGAACAAGGATTCCTTCATGATTGAGCCCATGCTAAATCGGCCCAGGAGCCGTGGGGAAATTACTCTAGCCGGGACTGACCCGGCATTAGACCCCATAATTAACCCCAATTACTTTAATGATCCTCAGGATATCAAGGTCTTGGTTGAAGGTAATGTAGCTGGATTCAAATGATTTCAAACTATTCATTCGAAATTGTATTTCAGCTTAGTTGTTGGGTGGGGTGTAAGGTGTATCGTTTACCCTTTAAGTGATTAGATTTAGCAGAAGCGGGCTCAATTGCCCAATTTGGTATACAGGAATCAAGAGGACTCTACAGGTTGTTGAGAACACGACCACGTTTCAAGCCCTTGATGCCAAATTAGTGAGGACTCCGTTTCCCGGCTGCGAGAACGTTCCCTACAGAAGTGATGCTTATTTCGAGTGCTACCTCCGACATCTATCGCTGTCGGCGTTTGCTCCAGCCAGCACGTGCCCAATGGGAAGGCTGGGAGCCAAGGATGCGGTACTCGACTCGGAATTGAGAGTTCAAGGGATACAGGGCCTTCGTGTGGTTGATGCGTCCATTATGCCACGAGTCGTTGCCACAAATCCGCAGGCGGCCTGCATGATGATTGGGGAAGTTGGGGCAAGCCTGATAAAGTCAGACTGGATCAGGAAATAATAAAATACCGTACATTTAATGGTGAAAATTCTATCATCTTGTATTTAACGATGATAAAAAGCAAATATAATATATTTACTAGTACAATTTGACACTCGAGAGAACAAAGTTAAGAAGTAATTGCAATTGCAACAACAAGAGCTACATACAACTGGTCAAATGTAGCCCAACTATCCCATCATGCCTGAAATAACTTTATCTTGATTTCGTTGGAGGCTTTACAAAACTGGATCCAAGAATAATTTGTTTCTTTTTTTGCAATAAATACATGCCTTTGTTTATGTAATGATATTGAGAAACAGAAACAATATGAGGGTTTGAGTTTGAGTAAGTTTTTCTTGCCCGCAGGATTCGGGACGTATTTCTCTTACCACGCCCACCAAAGAAAAATAATATATAATTCGAATATTAACTATTTAACTGAACAAGTGATTTGTAACGTTTCGAAACTTGAATCAACGACATAAAACCAGTCGATAGCTGATAAGGATCATGCGAGTTACATTTCATGAAAATGCATTAACGTATTTTTGAATTTCTCTTCTCCCGGCTTCTCAATTCTCGCCGAAATTAGTTTCCCACGCATCCAACAACTTGTAGTAGTACCTTTTGGACTCAATGTAAGGAATGTATCTCGACATATTTTAACAGGGAAATATTCGGATGGAAACTGTTGAGCTATGAAGCTCATCTTCGGTTAGCGAAATCTGTCTCACATCATCTATGGTTAAGACTTCCTATATTGTGTCCAAGTAGAACTCTCTATCAGCATATTCAAAGAGAGCTTTTTTCTCTTTGTCGGCGGGTCTGAAGTGCTTGGAATATAAAAGAGCTTGAAATACTAGACTCCCATCACTTGAAACGTTCATCTTTGCCAAAGATTCCCTGAGCACTTCTCTACCACAGTTAGACATCGTTAGTCGGAAGTTGTATAGCCAATAGCCAACCACGTTTAGGATCTCTGCAAGGAGTCCAATGTAAACCTTCTCCTTGACTCCATTCAAGCTATACACGGGATAAGCATTCACTTCCGTTAGCCAATGATCCAAGTTTGAGTCCAACATGAAGTCCACCGCGAAGAACTGGTAGGAATTGTACCGGTTTGGTACGGTGTCGTAAAATGAATTCGCGAGTCCCAGCTCTGCGGACAAGAATATGAGTCGGATGCTCTCATGGATCCCCCCGTAGAACTTCTCTAGCGACTTGCGCTTCTTCTTTGCCAGAATCTGCTCAAAAATCCGCAAGTCCTCCAAACTTACGTCCGTGACCCTGGGCCAGTCCAAACTGACGTCTCGCATGTGTGCACAACGGTCCTTTAGCCCCTCAACGGAACCCGTGTAGTTCGCAAAGGCCAGCTTACAGACGTAGCTTTTGGGAAACGTGTAGATTCGGAGTGGGTGATGGCTCGTGAGCAGAAAGCAGGTTCGGAGCTCAACTTTCAGATTGTCCTAGAGGTAGGGGTCCCTCACATATTTCTGCGCAATTAATATTTTCCGCGGAGGTAGAGAGCTTAGTTGGTTCGGATCATGGAGAATCTGAATCATCCTTGAATTCGCACCCGTTCGAGGCTTTATGAACCAAAAATCTGTAGACTCGCTCATGCTCATGAGCCGGGTCAGCTCTCTGATTTGTCTGGGCAGAATGAAGGCTGTGAGGAGGAACTTGAAATGGTCCCTCCCCATTCGAGCCTGAGCCTTCCGTAGAAGGACCAACAGTTTGTCCTTATGCGCAAAGAGTCGGGTAGCAGGGCTCAAATTGACTTTTTGGGAGTCAGGCAGCCCTTCCCAAAGGCCGGTAGAGCAATGGCGCGGGATTCTGAAGAACCGCCCAATGATGCGCTGCCGAAGAAGGTTCTTACAGGTGGAATCGTTCTGGTGAAGCAGCCTGTGCCCAGAGGCAAGGAGAGTTTCGTGGACTAGGTACTCCTTCCAAAGACTTGCCTTTGAGGTGCAAGATGGCCATAGTAGGTGTGATCTTACGGGAGATGGGACGGCCGTGACAGTGTAGTACAAGGACCGAAATGGCCGAAATTAAATACATTGCTTGTATAGGCTAGATATTGTGTGCTGCAAAGGTGAAACTACCCATTTCAAGTGCCTCAACAGTCTAGTGATTGGCTGTCCGGTGCCGTTGTTAGCCTAGCCGGAAGGTCACTTGACATGCCTTCAGTAGAGAAACTAATGATTCTAGGATATCTGATTCTGTTACGTAAACAGGACTGTACACTACAATATTGCCAATAAATCTATACAAAAAAAAGCCCATTAAGCTCATACATACTGTCTATTTAATCAACTTATGAATATCTATGAATATGCTCCTGTACATCTCATAATTAAACAAGATATGCTTTCAAACCTTCGAAGGTGTATTCTGTATTCTGGCTACTTCGCCGACTTCGATTGGAATAATAATGTTCTGCTCAGCAGATCCTGGGCTACGGGTCGTCGTGTTGATAATATATTAAATATACAATAATTCTGCACTGATTTAACTGTAGTAACTTCCCTGGGATAAGAGCCAGAACGGAAATATCAAATCCTTGGCTTCATTTAGTAGATGAATTATTAATTTTGCGCCCCATATTTTATTTATTTATTTATTCAGTGATCACCGAAGCTTCCATTTGAACATTCCCTTAAGAAGCCCCATCAATGGCAGTTACATCAACACGTAATAGTCACACAAAATGCATATTGTATTGTAGGCCTTGTATGTATGTGGTTATGTCTATTATATGTCAGTACTGAACCACTACGGGTTTTGTATTTAGTCCACAATTTTTGTTGCTGGACAAGATGCCAATAAATACAGTACAGTGGACGAAAACGAGAAACCGCTTTTAGAAGCTAATCATTTACTCAGTCACAGAATACGAACATTACCGTATTTAGGCATAATCTGTAGGCACGTAAGGTAAGTACTAAATCCGCATAACCGGTGACTGGTGCTAAATGAATTTGAATTCCATGATTTCTGATTATCTTCTTCAACGGAACTAATAAAGTGAAACTTCTTTCCAGAGACGAGCGTCAGTGGATTTCTAAACTGAAAACACAAAAAGTATTAATATTGATCACGAAGTGACACAAATAAATAAAAAGTTAACAAGCGCAATAAATAATATTATATGAGTTCATAAACTAATTCATAAACTCGACTAATGGTTACGATAGATACTTGCTCGCTTTGCGCATCCAACTCAATCCCATTAATACTTCTGAAGACATTTACGTGCAAAGAAAACGTAACATCCGCTGAACATGCTTGATTTTTGAAAATGCAGATCAATGAAATAAAATACGGGGCCAGAAAAGAACCAAAAGTTTCCTGAGGTGAGAAGTCCATTTAAAAGCTAGATAAAATATTTCCAAATGCATACCTGATGTTAAATTACGAGCCTAACCCAAATTAAATTCAGTGACCATTTTGGGTTAAAGATAGCCAGTTTTGAAACTTAATTCGATCAATACCGTAGTTCTTAGTATTCAAAATACTCGCGTACTAGCATATCACACCACTACATTACACACGGCACCTGCTTCTTGCAGAAATATTTCAAGAATTGATACATGCAAAGAATGTAAACAAATTGCATTATGGAAGGTACCTATAGTAAGACGTTCCGGAATTTCAGAGTGTGAATCAACGGCGGAATCTCCGGCAGTATGGATAGATTGTATCCAACGCACGTTGAACTTCCGACTCAACCTTCATTCCTGAAAAAGTATGGGGAAACAGGAATAATTAACACTACATAGATACGTTGAACCTGACGTGGAAACGCGTTTGGTAATATCAACTTATAGACGCAGAAATCTAGTCAATGCCAAAGATACTTTGACCAGATAACTCTATGCCCAATCTCACCAGTCATCAACAGTGCCCCGCTGGCAAAGATTACGATCTTGACCTTTGGTCGATTGAGAGAGAAGACCAATCCTGGAAACAACTCCGCCTCGTAGCTGTTTTAAGAAAAAGAAGTCAACAGTTACGGACTCTAGCTCCAGATTTTGAGGAAGGGTTAATATAAAGTGCCTGAACAAAAAACCCTATAATTGAAACTCTAAATTATACGTACAATAATTACAAATTGAGTGGAGTTCCGGAAATATTTTCTTGCAAAAAAAAATTCAAGATTTTCCCGACAAAAAAAGCGACACAATAAAGTTGGTTAATCTAAGGCCCACGGTTTACATGTACTGAGCCTTAAGCCTCGTTAAGCTACTGCTATCAAATTTAGATTCAACAATGTTAGGTTAGGTTTGCAGTGTATGAACACAATAATTTCACCGAGTGTTAGAGTATATCTAGTACACGGCGTTTGGAGCCAGGAATGACTTGGGTTTGGGCTAGATTCTGTACCTGACGAATTCCTTTGAGTCTTCATACTCGGCCATGGCCTGGATGTTGACCGGGAAGTTGAGCTGCGTATTTGCAGAAATGTTCTGGATCTCAAAGTGCAGGACCATGGTGAGGTTGGGATCCAAGCCAAGGGCCCGTTGGACGGCTCGGGCATATTTACGGGCGGCGACCCGGCAGTCGGCCTCCGTCTTGCACCCAGAAACCACCATTCGGCCAGAACTGAAAATGAGGCAAGTGGACTTTGGCTTACGGACGCGCATGACGCATGGGGCAAATCGGCCCTCACTGTACTCAACGTTCTGACACGCCCGCCCGATCTTCTTCAAGTCCAACTCAACGCCAAGCGTCGCAGAGGCAACCACATTCCTATTCCACACAAACAAGCAAAGGAGCACAAAATCAGTTATTGAGGCCAAAGGAATTAAATACATATATATATGTTACTCCCCAACCCAGAAAACGGCCTGTGGGCGTTGAAACCAGCCACAATCCGAAATGATACCTTTTCGAAATTTGATTGTAGTAGCCTAACCTAACCTAACTTAACTTAACCCAACTTACCTTAAGCTAATCTAACCTAACCTAACGCGATAGTGTCATTATAATTAGGTTAGGTTAGGTTACCTCGCAGTTTTCGGGTAATGGTCGGTTGTGAAAAAAAGAGTCCATAACTAGTTGTGGCTATTTCGGGTTTTGGGTGTAACATATACACTAATGTGTCACAGGTTAGTAGGTTAACCCTTGGTCAGGAAGTTTTTGAGATTTAACTATGTTTGGTTAGGTCAGGCGTTTAGATGTAACTAAATTCAATTAGGTTAGTCATTTAAATAGTAATTCCAACCAAAACTATTTAACTTATTTCTTTTACTAATCATAGCCTAACGAAGCTAACATACGATTTAGTTGATGTTTAATGAAATATAACGCAAATAAAATAGCATGAACTAATCAAATCTATTTTTTTCATCAATATATTTGCCAATTTCTGTATATATATGTGTTACACCCTTACCACGAAAATGGCCAGCGGGCTTTGAAACCAACCACAAACCGAAATGACGAATTTTCGTTATTTGGCTATAATAACCTAACCTAACCTAACTTAACCCAACGTAGCCTAAGCCAAATCTAACCTTACTTAACGTAATAGTATCATCAGAATTAGGTTAGGTTAGGTTGCCTCTTTCGGATAATGGTCGGTTTTGAAAAAAAGCCCAGAACTAGTTATGGCTATTTCGGGGTTGGGGTTTAACATCTACACATACACATTTTTCCTTACAAAATGTTCGGCTTCACATCCGGAATACTGTAGTCGTGTTTGAATGGTTTCAGTTCGTTCCGGAGAACGGCCTCGTACTCCGCCACTCTCTGTCGCTTCCGGAGCAATTCAGAGCCAGAGGAAACACCAAAGACTGTGTCGAAATCCGGAGCCTCCGGAATAATCCCAATCTGTCCCGGGAGCATCTCCAGGAACTTCTACAACCACAGCCAACTCACAATTAGCACATACGAACGGTGTATAACACCGATATGAACCCTAAATGAAAATAGACCAAATAAATCAAATAAAGTGCCAGCTTGACGTTACCCTTGAGAGCTTGGAGGCTTTTGGCAGAGTCTGAGCCCCATCGGCCTCGTCCTGACTCAGGGACTCATGGCTCTCCTTCACGACCTTGATGAAGTCCGTGGACACGTAGGGAAAGATGTTGGAGAGCTGGTCCTGGTTCTCGTAGTCAAGGCCCTCTGTGACCGAGGTCACCACATTGACCAGCTCCTTGAACGTGGTATTGTCACTCATCGTCAATCTTGGATACGAATCTTCTATTCTATATTCTGTTGGAAGAGTTCTGGGCTCCTTCGCTGTGTAGAGTCAGTCTGGGACTAAACGCGTGTCGATAGTGGACACGGCAGAAGAACCACCTTTATTTTTGTACCATATACTGTGTTCTGGATCTTAAGCCAATAATCGGAAGTCCGATGAAATTCCAAGCTCAACTCACTACTCACTATCTTCTTTGGCCGTGGAAGAGACGAATGTTCATTTTAGAAATGTAGCTCAGCTAAAGTAAGTCAGCATTCCAACATTCCAACCAAGATAAATATGATAATCCACTTACCTTGAGGAATATTGAATCTCTCTGCAGGGACTACTACACGGAATCAAACTAAACGTAATGTGTATGTATACTTGGTACATACGTAGAATAGAAGCACTAATTAGATAGACTCCATACATGATGTGAGCGACGTTCCTGGCACGTCGCGCGTTGTGCTGAGAATAGCCAAAGGCGTTTGTTGAAGCCTGAGGCATTTCGTAATTCAGCCGATGACGTACATATACGTAAGTTGAATGATTTCATAATTTACTGACCACTGGGACTTCCAGGGTTTTGAAACCTGTACTGCGTTCTGTATCTTATACTTGCAGGACTAGTTAAATATACGATTGAAAAACACATGAAATTTTATTCGATTCTGGCTACTTTATTGAAATTCAAAAACCTGCTGGCTACCGGCATTTTCAAGGGTTTTTTAATTTAATTTGGATACAAGCTAGTAAGGCCGGACACGTATACATAGTAACATCTTGCACTTTAAAAACTGTGTGATCACAAGCGAGTTGACGTAATAGAGATTGTGCGAATAATTTTGAATTACAGTTCAATTCGGATTCGGAGTACTAATTAGCTCAGTTTGACCATACGAAGGATACGTGCAAGATAGAGAATATAAAACCGGCAAGTCTACAGAAGATCCGATTCGTAACCGGTTTTATCACCGAAATATCAATTGATTAGTTAGTTTAATGTATTCAGAACCAAATATTTTAGTATAAAACCGTTTTCGAAAGACAAATCACTGCCCAAATTGATCAACTCAACACAAAATCGTATTTTTAGGTATTTTATAAAGAACAGTATAAATTATAAATACTTGTACTGCATGTATTGAGTGGTGCCTTTCTGTACTTATACCTGCTATCCGTTTTTATTTATAATATATTCTATCCGATAAGGTTTCGTCGTACAGTAGTATAAAAGAATACATAGAATTAGGAAACGTAATCATCAATATCACAATGGACAGATTTTATATTTTGACTCTTTCATGCGTCATGAGCTGATTTAATTAATCTTGACGTCGGCGCACCCGCGGAAGACTTCTTGATCCCCGCAGCCAATCGCTTCACTTCCATCTTCGCACTCTCCATTTGAGTTACCTAAGGAGGATAATAATAGCCATGATAAGTCCCAAGTGTCATCAAGTACGGCACATTATGCTTGTCCTTTGAGCTCGGGCAATCTGTAGTACTTACCAGTATTGTAGTGCCATTGGAGAACACATTGTTCGCAGGTTAGACCGGCCGGGAGCCGGACCTGCGTAGTGTACTTCTTGCTCTCCAGCGTTGGGATCATGTATTTGGTTCCTGAGCCATCAGCGAGCTCCAGAAGGTTCTGATCCAGGCATGCCTGCTCTACAGGGACCAGCGGGTGGTTCTGGGGGCAGAGGCGGAACTCAAAGTAGCCCAGATGGCTTGCTGTGAGCTCTACGGAGACATCAATGACCTTGACAGGAGCAAACATCAAGGTTAGTACTACGACACATAGGCACTGAGCTTCGGTCGTCATTTAAACTATTACCGCTTGTCTGTCATTCGGAATTGCTCACCAAATAATTCGTTTGGTGATGAAATCATTCGATATGCTAATGAAACCTGATTTATTTGGCGAACAATTCCAAATTAAATGGCGATCTTTTATACGTAAGTTCTGACATGCGCAGAGCCTTTGGCTTTTCCTTACCTGTCCAGCCGTATAGGTCCTTGCAATGATTCCGCGCCCATACTCTCCGCCGCCCTCTGTTGGGCGCGGGCGTGGTAAATGCCAGGCATCTCCACATTCTCCGCATTTCCCACCATTTTGCTCATATTGAACCTGGAAAGTTTGTGGAAATTAGAATGCGTGTTCGTATAGACTTTGGGCCTGCTCACTTACTTTGAATCCACCACAGAAGAGCTCATTGTCGTTGAAATGGACCGGCGGGTTGAGCGGATGGAACTCTGGGAACCGCCATAGGGAGGCTCGGCTGGGTGGATCAATTAGGCGCCCATGGCCGCTGACTTCTGTGAGCCCTATGACCCCGAGGAAGAGGATTCCAATCACTGATTTCCTCATTTTGTATGTATTTGTAGTAATTACCTTGGAAAATTGTGTCGGAACTAGGAGTATGTACTTAGTACTAGAAGGCGACAAATGTAATGGTTGGGTGCTAGGAGGAGGCCCTGGCTTTTAACCAATCTCCGAATCTGTATTGATGCAATCTCCGAACATTATCCATTGTTTAAGCTGGGGGATTTTTTGACAGGTCCTCCAAAGTTGACTCCAGGGAAAGAGCATGAGAGAGCATGGGCCCTGCGGCTGGTATTGATATTGGACGGATTTAAATGGATTAGTTTAACTGTAGTAATCGCGCCTTATAGGTACAAATCTGATTTCAACTGGATCCTGAATTACGAATTTAGAACGTAATTCAAGGAGTTATCGGCTTACGGGGCTTAGAGTGCAATTTTGTACGGCTTAACCCCCCATGAAATGCTAGGACAAATTAACGTAAATAAATTTCCTACGCTGTAACAAGTCTTGTCATTTTTGTCGATTATCCATTACAATATTTAATTCCAAGAATCAAGTTCAAAACATGGCGCCTTTACCCTTTTTGACTCAAACGGTGTGAATTATATGGGCCTCTAAATATAACTTTTAAGGCTAAAAACAATTGAACTAACAACATGCTTGAGGAGCTAAAAGGTATCCATAGTGGTAATTTTTATTTTAGCGCATTTAATACATACATCCGGTTGTTTATTGGCCCCCAAAGTTACAACGTATGACACGCCTGGCAGGGTTGAATTTATGTTTGCATTTACTTGACTGATTTAATTAATACCTCTACAAAGTTAATTGGAATGGGAGATAATATGGGTATGTAGCGTAGCACGTGCGATCGGAAGACCGTTTTAATCCTTGCCGTTTGATTAGCTTCGAACACGTTTTGGCACATGAAATATGAAGTGTACTGTGTGCCCAGGAGATTAATATCATGAAGTGTGCCGTTGAGTGCTTTTCTATTAAAGGGCAATTACTCATCTGTCTGCCATTGAATGACATAAATGCGGCTTATTATTTTTGAACTGAACACAAATGTCACCTCAACAAAAAGAATAGTAATGTAGCAAGTCCTAATCAAATACTAGTATTGGCGCTCCCAGGAAAAAATTGTTACTCGCGTATACGCACTTCCATCATTAAAGCCACATGCCGTGTTACATTACGTATCTAACGGAAGCTAATGCGTAATAAATTTGGTAATATTAATATTTTGTATTTATTTGAATTCTATGTAGGTATCTTGCTTATATCTGAGACTATAAACTCCCTGTTAATGCATGTTCCCATATTTATGAATAATCGTATGTAGTATATTTACTAGCGGGTCCGGCACCAGAAATTCTCGTGCGTAACACCAGAGCCCAAGTGCGTAACATTGGATCTCATAACTAACAATCACATTTTCTGGGCATTTATATCGTACCTGCGAGTGTTGCATTAGAACTCACCATGCAGATATTGCACACACCTACGCCATCTATGTGTGACTTGTTTTATTTAGGTCATTACTCCGCCCCCTTTCTCTTACCGGCCAATTACAGAACGATAAAAGCGGTCAAACCGAGATTTTAACGTGCATATTATAGAGGACTTGATGAGATTGATTTGGACTTGACCCACTCAGACATGGAATCCTAGCGGTGCTTCTCATGTGAACAACGGGCAAAGGTTACTATTTGACATTGATAATACATTATATTGTATCATTTGAAGTGGAGGTGTATAACTAATTGGTGTTCGGCTTTGATACTCACCTCATAAAAGGATTACGTTTTAAAGTATTTAGTTGGAAGTCGACGCAATGGAGTTTTAAGTGGTCATTGAGTTCGAACCCTCCATTTTACATTATACACCATACATCCAATGAATAGTTTTATCGAATTATGACGAATGAGCTGAAACACCTTAGCTTTTGTGATAGCTTTTGTATTCAAAGGTTTTACCAGTAAACCACAATTCGAATCCGTAACGAGCTCATCTCAAACATTAGAATGGTTAGGCATGGCATAAATGGAAACTATATGCAGTAAAGCTAAATAATAGCTTACACTTGCTTGGAGTGGAACTGCATGAAGTTGCATAGAATAAAAAAATTAAATGCATTCGAACATATCTGAATGTTTTCATTTTATTTGAATAATCTGTTTATTTTGTATCTTTCTTGGAAATATTGCTGCTATCTTGATAGTGAACATATTTAGCCCATTTCGGTCTGGACTATTTAGTAAATTGCATATTGCTTCAGCTAACGGGTTGGGAAATGTTTCAGTTGACGAGTTATTCGGTGAACCCAAAATTCGGTTTGCATTCCGTGGCGCCTACGTACGTGAATAGGTACATACACAGATATACATTTTCATGCGTAGGTTGGATTGACGTATTCTGAAAACTGACGACTGCCTGGTCTGTATGAAATACATACATAGTTAAATGTATGTAGCTATTTTATGCTTCCGCTATTGTCCACCTTGTTATGAGCTTGAGTATGTGCCCGGAACTCTTTCCATTAGTAAACGCGGCAAACTATGAATTGGGAACAATAGATACGATAAAATCAAGGGGCCCTGATACAGCAACATCAACAACTGCTAAATGATTAACTGATTTTAACTAAATTATGACGAATGCCACCAACTCGCACCGGCAAGCTCTAAAGTATGATATGGAAAATTTTGTCAGGCATGACATTTTGCCTTGAGAACTCATACTGATGTGACGAGGCCCATTGCGTTGTAATATTAATGGTTAGACCGCCTTATCGACTCCGGGCACGATAACAACTTGATTAACCTAGTTATCATGGATCATGGAGTAAGCTACAAATCATGGACTAAATGGTTTCCAAACTAAACCCATACTAATTTTAAACTTCCATTTTGTATGTAACGTAGGAAGTCCTTAATTAATTAATTGGAATTATAAAATACTAAACCATAGAGTTAGCTTTAGATCTAATACAATGGCGGAAGTGCCTGTTTCAAGAAGCTCGTCCACAAAAGTTGCTCTTGAATCCGTCCTTAAGGCTCTCCGCCATCGAGACGCCAATACGCTGGAAAAATTGCTCCTTCATGTTAACCTTCCTGAATTTGAAAGTGATAATAAGTTTACGGCACTCCACACGCTATTCTCAGCAGGTAAATCAAATAAATTGAAAGGCTGATATCAGATAAATTATTTACATAAATATTTCACGTCCCTATACATCAGAGTCTTGTTTTGATGAGAAATGCAAGGCAGATGTAGTGAAGTGCACGGAACTCCTAGTCAGGGCTGGAGCCAATGTTAATGGAAGGGATTTGGACGGGAATGTGCCCTTGTACCTGGCCGTTGAGAACGGATGGCACTCGGCTGCAAAAGTTCTTCTGAAATACAAGGCGGACACAACAGTAGTGTACGGAATTCATAATTTAATTCCAAAAAGTAAGAATTAATAATAATTCCTATTTTCAATAGACTTCGAAATCAGAAGACGAAAAGGACCCTGGCCAACTACATTGCCGTAACAGCCCCGGACGTCTTTCTCGACCACCTAAGCAGCACCGTTCAACTCTATAATGATGGGAAAGGAAATGAAAAGCTAAGCGTTGATTTTGGGTAAGCCACATATGTTGGTTTCATGATAGAGAAAAGCGCTCAACAAGTATATAGCGTTCTTCATGCGGAAAAACAATTTTCATGGAAAAACTGAAAGATACTTCGGATTTAATTCGCTTATTGCGACCCGGAAATAATTATGCCTAATTTAATCTAATCTAACTACAACAACCTATAACCTAATCTAATATGATTTAAATATATACTAAACAAGTTCTCTGAGGGAGTGCTTGCATGTCAGCCCGGGGTCATGGGGTCACCCGTAGGCCATAAGACGGGGTTTTCAGCTGTAATCAAGCTCCCGAGGACCGTACGATCATTTTGACATGTCACATGACACCGTGTGGTCGGAATGACCCCGGATTACCTTCCGGCGTCACAGGTCGGTCACGGAGGGTCAAGTCATGGGTCAAACCATATTGTTACATTCCCGATGCTCAACATGTCAATTTGATTTGCCACAGTCGGTGGTTGTGTCGGATTGACCTCGTTTGACCTTCCGGGATCATCGGGGGGACCAAATCACGTTTTGCATTCCACATATGTAATCCTGCAGACGAAAATTTAGATATATTGCATGCCCTAGTTGTGGAAATGTTTAATAACTGTCGTTTTCCACCCGCTTCATACCCCCCCCCCCCCCACCCTCCGGAAGGGGTCAATGAGTGGGTGTTTCGGAAACCGTTGGTCCCATGGCATACGTTGGTTTGTGCAAAAATTCTCCTGTATTATAGAAATAGGGCGTTTTCGACTAAGTATAACAATATATATACCAATGTATAACAATATACATATATTGTTGAATGAGTGGTAGTCATAAGTATATGCTGGTACGATTTCAGCGTACTGGTCCAGTTCCCCGCCGTAGGACCCCATAGAAATTTCCGTGAAACAGAGTTCCTATACCGTATTGTGAAGAGTGATCAAACAAGTAAGCTTTTCAAGCATCCTGTCGTCCAGCTATTTCTTAGATGGAAGTATTCAAAGCTCCGGACACAAATCTTCTTGTCCATTCTGCTCCACGTAAGTGAATGGCATATTCAATTCAAGGTTCTCATTCTTCAAATGCTATTGAATTTAGCTAACCTGGTCCCCTGTTCCTTTGTTCTAGGTTCTCACAATTATCTTCTTCACGACGTTCATTTTTAACGTATACGTCACCAACTGTCCCTATGGAGAGTCTCGTGATCAGGATAACGTAAACGGGGACGAGGAAGGCGGAAATGAGACCTCGACTCATTCCTCACCCGTTGGATGTGATCTTAGCCTTACCCATCAAGTTCTTGCCAGCGTCCTTGCAGTAATTTGGCTGATCATGATAGTTCCAGAGCTGCAGGCTTTGCAATTTTTCAGATTAGGCTATTTCACGAAGAGCACTTTGCCTTGGCTCATACTCTACGTTCTCTGGCCGTTCACGCTCTGGCCGGCCATTAGCCAGCACAACACGAGAATTCTGACATGGAGATACCCATATGCTGCCGTAAGATCTTGCACCGTGTATTAATATAAATAAGACTATAAATAATAATATATATATAAATATAAATCTGTTTTTCTACACAAAAGCCTGTAATTTTCTGTTATTTTCAAGGCAACTATGTTCCTGGTATGGGCCCTTTCCATTTTGGAGCTGAGCAAAGTTGAAACTTTCGCCGTTTACTGTGAAATGTTTGCTAAGGTGAGCAAGCATTGACATATCTTCATTAATTCTACTATTTATAGTTACTGCAAGCGTTGATTTATGAAATAGATTTTCGTTCTCTACAATAGTGCCTATTATTGTATAATCTAAATTAACAACAAATGCATCGTGCGAGTAGCAATTCGCTACAAATATTTCATAATTCACTTTCAGATCTAAGTAAAGACTGCAACATGCAAAATGCGATCCCAGTTTTCCTCTTACAGCAATATTAGCTCAGTGTGATTTAAATCATTAAATTCCGAATAGGTGTCGATTAAAATCGGGAAACTCTCAATCCTGTTTGCTCCACTGTTCACTGGATTCTGTCTCTCCTTCTTCGTAATGGACACAACGGTATGAACATTTCAGTTTGCATGTGACACTACAATCAATATTGTGTTGCACGATTAGTAGAGCCTTGAAATGATTTGCTTAATCCTGAACCATATCAATCCTTATTTCTTTCAAAGCTGAAATACAAGATCTACAGCTTTATTGGGCTCCTGAGCCAGATGGTGGGTGGGCCGGAGTACGAGTCCATATTTCCGGACAATTCCAATGATTCCGACACTTACACGGCCATTGCCGTCGCGCTCTACATATTCTTCATGCTCCTCATGTGCATTGTCTTCATCAACTTCCTACTCGCTCTGACCACTGGAGATGTAGAAGTATGAAATACTACCTGCAAATCACGCATACACCTATACACGTATGCCTTCTGTACAGAATTACGAAACGGAACTTACAATTTATTTTAGAAATTGTGGGCTAAGGCCGAGAAGGCCACAATCCAAACCCAAGTTCAACAAGTATATCTCTTTGACCGGACCAGCTTCGCGAGCATGAAGCGTATGTTCTTCAAGGAAAATGACGAAGGAAATAGGTAAGTTGATTCCAATCCAAGGTTCTAGAAGATACATAATCTACCCTGTACGACGTCTCTGTTTTCTTTAGATGGGACTTTACATGTGAGTTCTCACTAAGGAAGGCGAATATTTCTAAGGATTTGTTGAAGCGACTCAAGAAGCTTGTTACGATCCGAAGCTGCCAACATCACAAATCCTTTATTCTGAATACAGAGTCTGCTCCTGGACATAACTTCGAGGTCAAGCCGAGTCCTGAGAAAAGCATTGAAGCAATTAGCGCCCAGGTTGATAATATAAAAGAAGCAATAGATTCACTCACCGCAACCCTGGAAGCTTTGGTCGCACAAGAACAGCGTTAAACCCAGAACTGGAGAGAGACCATATTCACTTTCGTACGAAATTAAAAGGATGAAGAATAATCTTCAAATAAAGTTAGGACTGAGAACCGCGACTTGTGAATCAACATATCAGTTTTATTACAATAGTTCCGACGTTTTAAATATTTTGTAATTTGGTAGTTTGTGACTATTAATTACCTACTAATTAGTATCCTCTATTAGATAGACCTTAAAATCCCCGTCCGTCTGACGATTTTATTCGTTCTGTAATTCGCCGGTGGCAGAAGGGGGCGGAGTAATAAAAATCTCCGACTGACGTTTTTTTTTAAAGAAAGTCACACATAGATGGCTTAGTTGGGCTTCATATCCGTATGGTGAGTTTTAATGTCACAGTCGCAGGTAATATGATGGAAATGCAAAGAAAATTCGTTGTTTCTTGTTTAAAATAGTTAGTTATGATATCCGATGTTACGAACCAGGGCTGTAGTGTTAAGCATCAAAATTTCTGGTGCCGGGCACGCTAGTCTGATGATAATTGAATACTTTTCATGTATAACACTTAGTTTTATTCATAGCCAATACTCGACAATAATCTTTAATCATACACTTCTATTCTTCTTTCTGATGCAAATACCATTTTGTGTCGACGAAAGCTTTTCACATAAATGCTCACATTCATTCACTGTATTCTCAATGCTCATTATACGCGGAATAGATAGGCAAACCTAAATGGGCAAACCTTAAGGGACACATGACAAATATTAACGAATGAAGGTTTGAAATGAAATGCAGAAGGGAAGTTATTTATAAGCTGCCAATTTACCGAAACAAAGTTTGGAAGTTGGAGGGATTGAAACCAAAGATATGGCTATGGCGGCGCCAATTCCGCCGGTCGTAGAACAAGCCTCTCGAAAGTATTCGACATGAAGGTTACATATTTTCGAAAAGAGGAATTGTAATGCTTCAATAGTACCTTATCTGTTTAACTTCGAGTGACCTTTAACGGAGGCATACAGTCCGAAAAGGCCTTACGCAACAACGAAATGGCTCTAATATTTTATCATCCCATAATGTATCTAGATCTCTCTAATCATGGTCCGATAAAATAGCGCTTAATTATCTCTTCCGTACTTTTACACCAGCCACCAGTCTATTGTACATATTATCAAAAATCCAAATTACAGACATACTCAGCTGGAAGTTTGTTCGAAATCGTTATACGAGGTAGTTTAGTAGCACAACGATATTGTTGTTAATCGTGACCTGCAATTGTAGCTTTAGACCGCTTTCTCTCATTAATGCCGTAAAATAGAGGGAAGCAGGGAACACAATGGCTAAAACACTGCCTATTTCCACAACTTCATCCACAGGGATTGTAAGGGATTCCTTAAAGGAAGCTCTGCTTCAGCGTGACGCTCATAAGCTGGAAGGTCTGCTCAAGCATACTAGCCTACCGCAACTTGAAGCAAGGGATAATTTTCGGACCCTGCACATGTTGTTCGCAACAGGTAATTAATTACAAACATGAGGGAATATGCCAAAGTTAATGCATAAACTGAAACCAAAATTCTTGTCTCTCCCATCATCCTGCCAGAATCATTATTTAACGAAAAATTTGAAAATGAGGCCAAGAAATGTGCCGAGATTCTTCTTAAGGCTGGAGCCGACGTGAACGGTAAAGATAAGCGTGGGTTCCTCCCTCTCTTCGTTGCCATTGACAATGGATGGCATAAAGCTGCTAATGTCCTCTTAAAATACAATCCGGACACAACAGTATTGTGAGTAAATACATTTGTGAGCAAGCCCGTATTTAGGATTTGATTTCAGGGGGGGGGGGCTAAAAAAAACAATTAAATGTCTAGATTTGGCCGGAGGCGGAGAAATGTTTTCAAAATTGGCTTTTTTGTCTGGTTTTTGGTCGAATCGACGAAAAATACAAGCGCGAGAAGCCAATATAGCGCTGTAGGCGAAAATTTTGGCTGATTCTGTGGTCAAAAACTATTACTTCGATCATTTCGGGGTGGGGGGGGGGGGGGGGGG